>PVKY010001208.1:0-34248 GCA_004027775.1 Bradypus variegatus
TCATCTCCAAGGGTCTCCTCTCTCCGCTGCAGACCTGGAGGCCTTGACAGAGGGACCGAGGCTAGGAAAGGGAACGCCAGAAGGTGGTTGTGAAGCTCCAGTCCCAAATGCCTCCGCTGACCAGAACCAGCTCCAGGAGGGATGCTGGGCAGCTTGAGGCAGTCTCTCCCGGAGAAGCCACTCCAGGCTGGGCGGGGAACGGAGGGAGAGCACTTCCCTGCCTTGCCACCATCTTACCGCCACCCCTTCCGCGGCCCCTCTGTGCTCTCCCTCTTCCCCTTTCACACACACATGCTCTCCGCACAGACTCTGCAGAGCCCCTGCCAGATCTTTCACAACCAGCTTTCCCCATGAACTGGCCACACAGTCGGAGAGTTGGCTACCATATCCTCTGGACCCCGTGGGCCCCCAGGACCCCCAGGCTGCAGGTACTTCATCAGCTGTAGGGCAAAAACTCCAGGCTGGGGCAAAAGGGAGAAGGCTGAGGTGTGGAGAACTGGTGTGGGGCTCCAGCACCGGATGAAGAGTCTCTGCATCTCCTACCATTGTCCCTTGGGTACCCAACTCTTGCTACCAGCCAGACACCCGTCCTTCACACCCTGACTCCCCCAGTGTGGAATCTTATCTGCCTGAAAGGGGTTTCCTCTAAGAGCAGCCCTTGGCTTCTGGACTGTCAGGAAAACTGCTATAGACCTCCAAGCAGTGGATTCTATGTGACTCAAATGCCTTGTGAGATCAGCCCCTCCTTTCTAGACCCAGGAAACTTCTCCGAGCTACTCCCCTCCACTCTGGCTGGAGCAGTACTAATGGCTTTTATTTGGTTGGAGGTGTCCTTTTGCCTATTCTCCCTGCTGCCTGAAGCAAGTGTGAGGCCCCCAAAAGGCAGTAATGCCTCTTCATGGCTTCCTCTGCCTCCCCCAGACCTCTGTCCTCAGTCCCTGAATCCCAAGCTCCCCATTCTGGCCCCAAAGTTGGCAGCCACCCCAAGGATCTGGCAAGAAGGCCAGGGGTGGGGGATGGGATCCCCAACTTTATAGAACGGGCCTTTACAGAATCTGGGGATGTGCCCATGCCTGGGTAATTCTACCCACCACTCCCACCCACTCCGAGATCAGAAGGAGGGGCAGGCAGACCCTGAAAGACCTGTCAGTCAAGAGACAAGGTCAAAGCACAACTGTGGCTATCAACAGCTGGGCAATGGGGATGCTGAGGGTCGGGGGTCAGCTGACCTAGGGCCCGAGAAAAAGGACTGGGTAACCCCTCCCCCACAGTGGATCACAGCAAAAGAGAGGAAAGGGGCAGCCAGGCCTGGGAGACAAAATGACAAGTCAAGGAGGGACTGACCTCTAGGGCCCAGGCCAGACAGCAGAAGGGAAGGAAGCAAAAGAATGGTGACCGTTGACAAGGCAGCAAGGGCCCAAGGGGACTTTTAAGAATGTCCCCCCCCCAGGGCTGCAGGAAGGGCAGCTAACTCTCCCACAGAGGGGCACAGGGCACATATATAATCCGTGAGGCCCAGTCTCTGTCCAGAAAGGGAAGGACTAAAGAAAACCAGAGGGGAAACTGTTGCTGGAATCAAATGCACGAGGCTTGGAATTATATACTTGAACTAGTGAATGTGGAACACAGAGGGTCCCGCTGGAAACAGGAGGGCAGACTGGTCAGTGCGGTCACAATATCCATCGGGCTTGGGAATGACAAAATCAGAACTGGGGGAGGGCAGCATATTCACAGCAAGTACCACGGAATGTCTGTCCTTCACATCTGGTGGTTTCCAAAGCACTTTCACACACATCCTCTTTCTGATTTTCATTTTTCCATCCACCTTGCAAAGGCTGTATGATCAACAGATTGTGTCTCCATAAGCTTTTTTTTTTGAAGACGAAGGAACTGGTGTTCAGAGAGGTAAGGTAGCCTGCCCCAGGTCACCCAGTGATAAGTAGCAAAGCCTGACCCTTTGACTGTGAATGCAGAGCTTCAACCCTACTGCACGATACAATCATCTATGCAAACTGGCAAAAACATGTAACACCATATTGATAAAAGATAACCCTTGAGTCCCACCCATACAGTTCAACTACTCTTGGCAAATCTTGAGCAGAACCACCCTCAAAGATTTGTCCTAATGGTCAAATGTTGCGGGCTGTGAAAATATGAACTCCCGACACGTTCTTTCCCCTGGATGATGAAGGTTCCACAGTTCCCACCATGGCCACTCCCAAAAGAAAAGGGGTCAAACGTGGCTAGGGTTCAGTTTAATAGGACCCCAAACCAGTGCCTTGAGTTTCTTAGGAAGACATGAAAGAAGGGCCAGCAAGAGCTATGTAACAATTGTGGGATCAGCCTAGTGGGTAAGAAAGCTTTCAACAAGAAAAAGGCAGTTGCTATTGCTATCTGAAAGTTTGTGCCCCAAATCAAAACACTGCCATTTATGAAGTGAGGGCATCAGAACCCGACAGTCAGGAAATGAACCCTTGCTCCAAGCCGACCAGGTTCAGTCTCCCAGCCTGCAGAAGAAACGGCTAAAAGGCAATAAATGTCCTACAGTAAAAAGAATTCCTTTAGCCTCTCTCACCACTTATCAGGGCAGGCAGCGTTTTATCTCCACATTGTTCCTTTAACCTGTATTTACCCCACTCCCCCAAATTTCCTCTTTGGCTTATCTGCAAGCCATCCCTTTCCTCAAAAGATTAAAGATTTAAACCCAACAAGCCAGCAGTATATATAATCTTCTAAGAGCACTTTAGACATCATAAAGAATATTTGAACAGGCACTAATTCTTTTTTTTTTCCCTTACCACACCTGTCCTTATAAACCATTTATGAGTTTAGCAGGGAAAGAGAATATAGCAGCTCAGATAAAGTTAAAGAGAAAACAGTGAAGGAATGAAACCTCGGACCCTAAAGTACTTGAGCCTGCTGCTTCCTAAACTCACAAGCATCGCCTCTCCCCCTGCAGATCCTCCCCCACCCCAAGGCGTTTCCCCACCTCCCTCCCCCGCTCTCGCCTGCCCCTACCGGTGGCGCACAGAGCGATGAAAGTCTGCGCGTGCTTGCGGATCAGCGACAGCTTCTCCCTGGGCTGGGGCAGTTTACGCAGGATGTGCTCGAGGAAGTCGTGAGGGGTGACGGCTGCCAGGTTCCACTTCAACTTGCCCAGCACCACCAGCTCCCACTCCTGGTAAGGAAGGTAGGAAAATTAAGAGTATACAAACCCCAAGGCTGGGGCTGGGGGTTGGGATAGAGATCTATTTTAATCACGCTCATTAGGACGCTTGCTAGCTTGTAAAGGCGGACCCATTTGTCAGTGCGCCCCTAAAGCTTTGAAGTTGTTGACAGCTCTTCTAATGCTTCACATGTTGGGCTCCACCGAAAATAATGAGATCCCAGGTAGCTGCTGCCAAGAGTCTACTTTCTTCTGTTTCTGTGCCTCTCCAGCTCTCCCCACCCCCCACCCAGCCCTGACTCCCATGCAGTGCTGCTGCCTCTGGCCCACCCAGCAAGTTTAACCTACGATAAGATACTACCAAGGTCATTGTGGCCCTTGCGTAGTAATTTATGGCCTACGTCTCTATCACTGAATTAATAGTCTTTCTAATCCTCATGGAAAAATGATGCACACAGATCAAGCTCAAAATAAGGTTCCTTGGCCCAACTCCTTGGCAACCAATTTGCTTGCTGGAACTTGGTGCTAAAAAGTGCCATTTTTCTCTTTAAGGCTAAAACTTCCCCCTTGCCATGGCATGCTGAGATATTGGGGAAATGACACTTGGCCACAGAGCAGCCTTTCACCTACATCTCTCACAGGCCTTTGTAATCCCAACCAGAGGACCGGGTTGTCATTAGCAACCCCATTTTGCAGATTGAGGGCAAAGGGGAAGGTAACGACTCAAGGTCATGGAATTCTTCACGCCTCTTTGGGGCCTCTCACCAGCAGCCCATGGAGTTTGGGGAGACTTATGGGGATTTGTGCTCAAAGGGAAACAGTTAAAGAGAAAACCTTGAGTATATGTGCAGTCAGAGGGGAAATATGCCTATCAATCACTCGACTTCAGAAGAGCGGGAGGTGGAGACCAGCTCACCAGCACTGCCCTGCTCTCCCAGTCACCCTAAGGACACTGAATCCCATGCATTTGCTAAAAGCCAGGGCTGCACGCTAAGCCAGCCACCAGAATCCCATTGGCCTGGGGCTATTCCTCTTCCTTCCTTTCCTTGCCCTCAGCTTTCTCATTTGTAAAACAGGAGGACTCCTCCAACTTCTGGGATAAATTGGTGGGGAATGGAATAAAGGCAGGTCTATTGGGAGCAATATCAATTAGCTTGGCTGCTCCTGGAAAAATTGGGGTGTCTCAAAGAACACCTCAATCCACCATCATGTTGAAAAAAAAATAGAACCAATTGAAAGAGAAAATCAAACTGGACACCCATTCTAACAATTTATTCTCTACAAACTCTAGTCTGCCTCGGCTTCTCAGAGGCTGGGGGTAAAAACTCCTGATAGACGATGAAACAATTACCGTCTTCAAAGATGGCTTGAGATCCCAGACCTTCCTACTTAACAGGGGAATGTGCGTACAAGCCACTTGTCTTGCACCCTCATTAAGGGAAGCAAATCTCCCAGAAGAAAGCACCTTTCTGGGCCTCTCGGACCAAACCAGAAGCAGCTGAAATCTGGCAGCGGTTCAAAGGTGAAGTCATTCAGGCCCCTCTGCATTCTCCGTAATTCCTCCCCCAACCTTGCGCATGTCTGCCACTAGATGGCAGCACAGCCCCAGAAAGGAAGGCTCCTCACAAAGAGCTTAGTTCAAGAAACTTAGCCCTGTGGACTTTATGCAGGCCATGCCAGAAAGGGGGGGCTGGGGGGGCGGTTGGGGAGGGAAGAGGGGCCCCTTTCTAAACAGTACAGAGAAAGGTGTGCATACCACTGAAGGTGGGCCTTAGAGAGGCTCCGCCATTCCAGTGCAAGAATATGCATGTCTTACATATGACGCTGGAGGGAAAAGACTTGGTGAGGGGTGGAGGTGGGGGGTGGGGGTCCGTGGCAGGAAACTACCATGAAGATAGGACCCTCAGGAGTCTACTGAGGTTACAGCCCCACTGGAGCTAGGAATCTGGGCCTCAGACTCTTCCAATAAAAGGGCAAACTTTGAATTTTCTCCAAAAATGAGCTCATTTTTTAGTGAACAGCTACTATGTGCAGAAACCTGGAGACTGTATAGCTACTGAAGCCACTACTTTGAACCCCAGGTTCTTAGGAGACAAGCCACCAACACAGTCTTGTCGTGTGCACACACTCCCATCATGTGAGAAGTCAGAGTATTTTCTCAGAAATCGGTGAGTGAAATTTTGGAATTCAATTAAATCTCCATGGGGAGATAGCCCATGCAGCCTCAGGGCTTAGCACAATGGCCAACACACAGTAGGAGTCCAAAAAACAGACAGTAAACCTCCGTCTTCTCTTCTTAAGAGGGATAGCTCCCATATGTGTGAAAAGTCTCATGGTGGAATGACTTGGGATCTTAAGAAGATTTTTGGGCAGTGGTGGGTAGAAGACATCTTGGGCTAGCGGGGAGAAAAGGGGATGTCATTACCAGCAGCTCCTGAGGACGGATGGAGTTGTCGGTGTAAATGCACAGCTTCTCGGCAGTCAGGGGGATGGTCTCTTTGAGCTTGGAGGCCAGGAACATGCAGACAGCACCCAGGAGTTGCAGATGGGACTTAGGGGTCGGGACCCCAGCTAAGAAGCGGTCCAGGTAATTCATGGCCAAAGGGAAAACCTCTTCTTCACACTTCTGTTCCTCACAGACCTACAGTGGGAGTGGGAAAGGTTCGGGAGGACAGTGAAAAATGGTATCAGCCAAAGAGAAAAAGAACGAAAAAAAATCAATGGAATCAGGAAAAAAGATTTAATTTTTTGTGTAGGGGGAGGGGAGTAGAATGTGTGATGAGAATAAAGATGAGAAAACGGGTAAATCTAAATAGCTCATCCGCGCGTGGGTCTTCTCCGGGAGCCTTGAAAAAGGGGGTGAATTTAAAGATCCGAGACGGGGGGTCGGAGAAATGCGCAGTAGCCGCGCGGCTCCGCGACGCTCCCTTATGCTGCTCACTTCTTTGCTCACTCTAACTCACTCACTCTCTTTTTTGGATTTCGTCATCTTTTCAAAAAATCAATAAAAATATTCTGGAAGCTCCGGGGGTCTCTTGCTTGGTCTCATTCGGATCCTCAGACCCTGCTCTATCATTCCCGACAATTGAAAAAAATATGCGAAGGGGTCCCTGCGGCCCAGGCGCCGCTATTGGGGGGGTGGGTGGGGAGAGGTGGGGAAGAGTGGGGGAGGGAGGAGAGGAGGAAGAGCGCCGCAGCCTCGGCAGCTGGAGTCGGAGCAGGGGGGACAGTTTCAAAAAATAATTAAAAATCGAGGAAATATCCTAGAAAAGCCCTTTTGGCGTGAAAACCCCAAGGAAGATCCAGGCTTCCTGAAACGGAGGTTTCGGGTGCCGGAAAGGTCTGTATCTCGACCCTTGGGGCTCTGGATCCCGGGGGGAAACTTGAAGGGGTAAGAGCCGCCACGGGAGTGTCCGGCCGCGGCCCGCAAGGGCAGAGACTAGAGAACGTGGTGACGAACCGGGGAAAAGACGGGGGCCAGGGAGTCGCCCGAGAGAGGCACGGGGGGCTCTGGCCTCTCATTTAGGGGTGCTCCGATATCCCCCCACGCACACCTCCCCTCCTTCCTACCCCACCCAAATCTCGGCACCGAGGAAGCTGGAAAACCAAACTGTAAGTAACCTTTGCGAGGTGGGGTTGGGGGAGAGGGCATGATCAGAAGTGGGGTGGTGGGGATAACGGGGTGCGGAGGGGGGGGCGGGCGACGTTTCCAGCCTTGCCAACCCGAGTTTGCAAAGCAACATGGCGAAACCACGGCAGGTCCAGAGCTGTGCATACGTGGGCACACAGCTTGCTCGGCAAAGATCTGGAGCAAGGGTAAAGAAGTGGTTCTTTTGGGTTCCCCCAAAACACGTTTCTTCAATATGACTTCCGGGGCTCCTGAATTCCCCGTCTCTCTGCTCCTCCCGCCTCCCTCCCCTCCCCCCCTTAAGTGCCAACGCGGAGTTGCGACCACATGCGGGGACCTGAGGCTAGGACGAATTTGCTTTGGCATTTGGGGGGGCTGCTTTTTTACTGTGGGTCCCGATTTCGCGCTCCTACTCCCCTCTCCAACGCACCGAGAGCGGCGGCCGCTTCGCAAAAGGCAGGTCGGGACGGGGGTGGGCAGAAGAGGAAGCCACATGCAGGTACACGCGTGCGGGATGCTCCCCCACCCCCGCCCCAGGACAGCCTCGTTTCTCCCAGATTCCCCTCATCCCTCCTCTCCCCCTCCCCCCTCTCCTGCATCCACCCAGGCACAGAAATGAAGCCACGCGTCCCGCCGAAGGCGCGGGGGGGACGTCGCGCTCGGGAGCGGGGCAGGCCAGGGCAGAGGCGACTGTCCTGTCCCCGTTTTAGGGTCCCTGAGCGGGGGGCTGAGAACCAGGGTGGGGGCACGTTTCCTTGAGAGCGTCGCTCGCACACCTACCTCCAGCATCCAGGTGGCTACCATCCTCCGCATGAAGGGTTGGATTTCCTTCTGCACGCATTTGAAGTAGGAGCACTGAGGAAGGTAGCGCTCCTCGATCGTGAGCAAGTTCTGCAGAACGCGGTCGTCGTAGAGCAGGTTGCGGTCCGGCACGGCCCTGCGCACCGGGTCCACCTCGCAGCACAGCAGCTCCATGGCGAGCCTGGCGCCCACTCGTTCCCCGGCTTTCTCCGGACTGGAGAAGTTTTTTGGGGGTGGGGTGGGGGAGGCAGGGGGTTCCCCTTACCTCCTTCCTTTGGCTAAATTGGGGGTTTTGGAAAGAGTTGAGGGCAGAGAGAGAAGGTAGGGAGAAGACAGGAGAGAGATGGGCGGCGGGAGGAGACCCTCACGGGCTGCCTGCCTCGCGCCTGCCCTTCCCTTCAAACTGGTCTCGCTCTCCCCAGCTCGCTCTTCTCTCTGCTCTCTGAGGCAGTGACGCAAGCTGGCTGGGCAGTTAGTTCTCCTCCCTCTCGCCTCGCTCCCCTCTCTGGTTCCTCCTCCCCTTCCCTCCCCTCCCGTCCCTCCCCTCCTCCTTTCAATCTCTCCCTCCCTCCCTCTCTTCCCCTCTCGTTATTAAGGAGAACAGCAGCTGGCCCGACCTAACTTCAAACGCGGCCCCCCGCCCCCCCACCCCTCTCCTTAGCTCTCCGAGGCTCTCTCCCTCTTCCAGCCCCGCATGCTAGGGGCCCCGGATAGGGGAACCCTGCAAAAAGACCGATTCCTGTTTATTCACTCTAATTTCTCACACATTCTGTAGATGTATCGGACCCAAATACGGACCTCCAACTTGGGCTTCTTCAAAACTGATCCAAATACTCCTGCCCATGTATTCAAGGATTGGGGAGTAGATGACTTAAAAAGATTGGGTGGGCTCAGACAATTTAGACATTGATTTCTTAAGTGAGAAGATAAGGGGAGGGGGTGATTTCAGAAAATAGCACCTATGCATATTCAGAGATGAAGGTTACGGATAGACCCTGTCCCCGAAGTTTATGTTCCTGATTATTTCGGAGCTGCTTGGAAAGCTTGATGAAAGGGACCAGAACAACGTACCCCCGCCGCCCGCCCCCGCAGATGTGCGTAAAGAGGAAGAAGAAGAAGGGGTGCATGTTGGCGGGGAGGAGGGTTACGGGGTGGGGGAATACTTCTCCGACGTGACAGAATGTGACCCTCGAGCAGAAATCATTCTACTCTTGGGGGCGCTGTGGGCGCCACTGGGGGACACGAAGGGCCCTGGGCTTGCTGCAGGCCGGGGGCAGGGCTACAAGCGGTTCCTCCGCGGCTGGCGGCCACGCAGGAAAAACCCGCTTCCTCGCCCCTGCATCTGCTGACAAGCAGCCCGAGGTGTCTGCGCCGAGCGTGGCCACACTGATACAGCTTTCTAGGAAATTGCCCGGGAGGGGGAGGGGAGGGGGTCAAGGAAGGATTAGGTTTGGCTTCCCCTCTCTCACCCTGCTCAAACAACACTACCCCTTCCTTTCTTGGAGGCCCAAGACTTCCACCCCAGACCCTTCGCCTGCATCCTCTCCCATTCCTCAAGGTACACGCCTCTCTTTGCCAAACAGGGCTTTCTCCCCTGGAGCCGGGTTGGCAGTGGAGACGCTGCCAGCGCAGCCGACTCTGACATGTGCTCAAACGCATCCTCGGGTCGGGGAAGGCAGTTTTTTCAAGGGGTCTGGTGGCGTTTCCTTACCTCCTTCCTCCCGCCACACCCCCTCCCCGCATCTTAATGTATTTCTTTGGGAGGAATTGAGTGAGCCCAGCGCCCCCAGCGTGTTGGCCGAGCTGGCACGTGCAGTGACCATGGCGTGGTCCGGGGTCTTCTGGACACATGGAGGGCGACCGAGTACCTCCTTCTGGGAGAAAGGGGGCCCGAACAGGGAAGGCGAGGAGAGCAAGCGGGGAGTGGGGGGAGGCCCGGCTGGGTGAACTGTTCACAAGGTTCCCAGAAAGGCGGAGGGGGGGTGAAGAACAGAAGGC
This sequence comes from Bradypus variegatus, assembly GCA_004027775.1. Taxonomy (NCBI): domain Eukaryota; kingdom Metazoa; phylum Chordata; class Mammalia; order Pilosa; family Bradypodidae; genus Bradypus; species Bradypus variegatus. The sequence continues at coordinate 9,594 of PVKY010001208.1, forward strand.
GGGGAGTGAATAAACCAGAGGTGCAGACGATTAACTTAGGCCCCGGAGCCAGCCCCTTTAAAAGAGGGTGGGGCGGAAGGGGTGGGTGGCTGAGGGGGGGATATCGCTTTAAAAGGGTGAGTAAGAGTTTGGGGCGCCGTCTCCCCTCCTTCTATTTGCATAGCCAATAGCTCTGGGGCTCCTGCTACTGCGCGCTGATTGTTACCGGGCAGATTACTTTTTTTTTTTTTTAGTAGGACGCGTTCCCCGCTACATCAAAAGGAAGCCAAGGGAGGGCGGAGGGAGAGGGGGAAATAGGGCGGGCGAGGACCGGGGAGAGGCTGGGGCGCCTCGGACCTTATCAATAGCAGCGGGAATTAGTATCCGATCTACTGTCTGTAAAGAAAGGGGAGGGAAGGGGGCGGGCGAGGAAAATGTCTAATTGCTATGGAAGCCATTAGCTTTCAGGAAGAAAAAAAAGCTCGCTGAAAAACCCAAGTTGCAAACTCAAAATGAAACAGTCCCGCGCAGCGGATGACACTCGGGCTGAGTACAGTGTTCGCAAGAATGCCGTCGAGTCCCTAACAATTACCTATTGATTTTAGTCAAGTTGGACTTCCCGACTTAAGCTTTTGAGTCACTCCACATAAATACATTAACTTGCATTTTAAGACCCCATAAAGGAATTACTCAAACTTCACCTCAGCCACCTTTGAGTCGGTCAAAGAAAGCCGCTGGGGGGGAGGGGGGGAAAGAGATGGAAGGGGGGTGAAAGAGGTATTTTTAAAGTATAAATCTAACCCGACAGGCAAGGACAGAAGCCGGTGAGGGCTTCCAGCCTCTTGACATCACTTGATAGCTAACTGAGCGAGCTTTTCCTCCACCTCTCTGCGAGGAAAGCATCCCGAGCTCTGGGTCCCCTGAAGTAGGGGGTGGGGAGAGGCGGGGAAGAGGCGGGTGGTCGTCCCGGGGGCCTTGCTCACCCCGGGGGAGAAAGCCTGGCTGGCCGGTCCTCAAGTCTCCAGAGTGAGCCAAGGGTTCTCTCGCCCCTGCCCCCCACCCCCCATCCCAGCTTTACAGAGAAATTCCAGCGGGGCGCGGGGCTGGAGGTGGCTGGCGGAGGGGAGGGGCGGAGCGGGTCGGGGGGCGGCTGCCCCCCCTCCCGGCGCCCTCTCCATTCATGGAGAACCCGCGATTTCGGGCGCTCCCGCGTGGCAGACTCCCCTCTTGAAAGCCTCGTTAAGCTCCCCCCTTCACTTCCCCTTCCTATTACTGCTCCCGAACATTAACCTCGTATCGAATCCATCCCCCGGTCGTTTTTCAGTCTCCGAACACGTGGGGTGGGGCTTGAGAGGGTGCGGGGGTTGGCAGGAGTGTCTCCAGGAGCCTTGGACTGGAAACTGAGTTTTCCCTTTTGGTGGCCACTTCGACCATGTGTTAAACCCTTAATTTTGCGTGTCTAAAAGCACTCCGCCTGGCACGCGGGAAAAGACACGTTGTCTTCTGGGCATTTTGAGTGTAGACTCAGGTTTAAAGAAAAAGCGGAGGCGCCTTTGCTTAGGCTTTAAAGTCAACCTGGTCACTGCGGGGCGGGGCGTTGGTTCTTCTTATCCCTTTCTCAGCCCTGTAGGAAAAAAAAAATCCTGTCCTTTGTAGGATCAGTGATAAACCTTAGCGAACGCAAGTTTTATTGGGCTTTTATTCCTTCTCCTCTGGCTCCCCACCCCTCGCTCCTCGCGTTTTGGAGTTTCGGTTGGAAAGTGTACAAAACCCTGTAGGTGTAGGGTGCAGCAGGGTGTTGGGTGTTTATAGGCACATCTCTGCAGGAACCTGCAACGTTAAGCACACACACTCCCAAGCTCACCTGGCGGATGCTGGGCAGCCAGGTGATTCCGCGGTCGGCTCAAAGCTCAGGAGTCGCACAGGTTCAAGCCCCGCCGCTTCCGCGCAGCGGCGCTCAGAGCGGGTGGGGGGAGTCGAGCTCAGGCTCAGGAATGGAGGGCATCGCCTCCCCCCACCCCAACTCTCCCAAAGAGTAAAGCTGTGTTTCTCTATTAAGGCATGGATGGTCAGAAAATAAAAGCAGGAAAAACCCGACGGTCATTTAAAAGTAGATGGCGAAGTGACCCTGCCTGGGTTCCAGGCTCCCCGAGTGTTGGGGAAGGAACGAGAGGAGGGGCGGAAAGAGGAATAGGGAGGTAATGGGGACGGAGTAAAAGCAAATCAGAAAAATAAGAGAAAGGAAGAGAAAGGGAAAGGTCGGGATCTGAGAGCACGGTGGAAGGAGGGTGGATGGGGACAAGCAGATCCGAGGCTCCCGGATACCCGGGCGATGCGATTCCAGGTGTGAACGCGCGGCGGGAGATCCGGAGCCCGGGCGCTTCCGGGACCCTCCAGCCACCGCCTCCCGCCCGTCGGGTCCTTGGGGCGCTCAGGATCCGGAGGGGGGCAAGGTCGGGCCCGACCTGTTTATTTAAACTGCTCGTTCGGTGCATTTCAGCTTGGACCGGAGCTGTCTCCCTGAGCAGCAGATGCCATAGGCGTAGGTTAGGAAGGCGAGCGCCTGCCGTCTGTTCACCCACCTAGCATCTTACTCCCCTCCCTTGGAAAAAACATTTTTTAAAGACCCGAACTTCCCCCTCTTCCTGTCTGATTCAGCTGCAGGGCACGCCTCACACGACCGAAAATAGCTCTGGAAATGCATTTGCTTTATAAAAATGAATTTTTCCAATAAGATTTGGGGAGGGGGGCGTCTGGTTGCCGGCGTGGGCGGGGCCCTTCCTCCCGGGAGGAAAAGGAACCGCAAGGCTCGGTCCCTCTCCCTCCCCCAGGCGCCCCCGGGGAGGGAGCCGCTGGGCGGTGGAATCGCGCCTCCGCTCGGGGAGCCACCACGCGGCTTTTTCGCGGAATTTTGACGTCATCCACACGTGGGGGAAGGGGCTGGGAGAGCGAGAGGAAGCAGCGGGGGAGGGGGCCGGCGGGCGGGGAGCGGACGCTGGGCGGGTGGCGGCGGGGGCCGCGTCTCCGGCACCCCCGCGGCGCTGCGGGCGCCTACCGCGGTTAGCGCTGCGGGCTGCGGGGTTGCGGGCAGTGTAGCTTTTCCCCGCCGGCACGCTAGGTGGAAAAGCCTGGACTTGTTTTCCCAAAAGCCGGAGTTGCGACCCTCCTCCCATACCCTCCCCTTTCCCGTCCTCCTCCCCCCACCCGCCCCCGCCATCTTCCACCCCCAAGGAATTTATTTTTTGCTTTGAAATCGGGAGCGGTTTACTCCGAGAAAAGGTTTTTTCTTTCCATCGTGGTCCCGTTCTGCTTGAAACCATCAGACCGAATATCGCGATTGCGGGTCGCTGCTCCCCGCCACCAGCTTTCTGTCCTCTCTCCAGCTAGGGATACGTGAATGTGTTCTTCTTTTCCTCGGGCACTGGGTTCCGCATTTACTTTCACGCCCAGAATTCTGTATGCGCGACCTACTCCTGCTTGCCTCCCCTCCCCATCCACTATTTAAATATCAGCGGGGTTGGTTAATGCTGTGATAATTACACGTAAGATATATCCCCAGAGGATGGATGTGAGCAATATTGGACGCATTCTGCTGTATTAGGAACAAATCCGTTTAAAAATTTGCTTGTCAAAAGAGTTCCAAAAACAGATGGACAAAAAGTTGCAGGGCGACTCCCCTCCCTCGGCTAGATACCTATGAGGTGTCCCTAGTCAGGGAAAACCTTCTAGAGCAGGAGGGCAGAAAACTGCAACTGCAGAGTGAGTCCAAGCTCCTTCATTTCCCCTAAATTTTGGCAAAGTCTTTTTAATCTTTCAATCTAGGGGGTGATGTATATAAATGTGTCATTATTTTCTAAACCCATGGTGATAGTTCTGAGTTGATGCTGAAATTTACAAGAAGCTTCAATGGGGATGCTTGGGAGGAAAATAGTTACAGCTGCCTCTTATTTCAATGAATCAAATGCACAAGCTAGGGGCTTTGAAAATGTGGATTTGAGGTGTAATTTTTTGTTTCAAAAATAAGGGAGAAGTTTTCTGTTTGAATCAGATATGAAGTGTGGAAATGTTTCTTTTTTAAGATGACAGAGTTTGGTTATGAGCAGGACTTTCTTCCTTCGTTTTAACAAATTCCCTCTATTTTTAACTTATTATTTATTTCTTTTTCGTTTAGTAGTTGCTGGTCTAACCCAAGAGGCTTTGTTTTGTTTCTCCTGGAAAAAAAAAAGAGTTAAAATTAATAAAAATGTCAATAACTGCTGTTGTAGCTGAGCCTAAGCAAACTGTATTTAAGAGTGCTTGCTTTTTGGTCCTGATTTCATGGACACTTGGTTTGTGTGTACAAAGGTATAAAAATAGAATAAATTATTATTTTTTTAAAAAAGAGGAGACAAAGGAAGTGTTTTAAAAAACCAAAAAGACAAATGTCCTTTAAATTTTGCTCCAGGTTCATTTCAGACATTTAATTCTGGGAGGTCAAGTTAAGCATTCTGTAAATACAAATCCTTAATAAAATGTCAAGACCTCCCCACCAGAAATTTTTTTGAGGAATAGTCATTTTTATTTGTTTTCCAAAAGCTTTAATTTTGTTCAAGTTCAAACATTCATTCCCCTTTACAATGTCCACTTTCCCAGTATGATTGAATGTTCTTTCGATTTCATGGTTTTATTCAGCTATGTATAAGTTACAAGCAAATTGAAGCGCTATAAAATATTTCTAATAATATTTCTTATTTCATATTTTATTTTTCAATCTTCCAACACAAGGATTGCCAGCATCTGTTGGTACAGTTTATAACAATTCCACAACATGCTGAATTCATATATTCCACACTTTTAAAAACTAATTAATAAAAACTGGAGAAATAGCTTTCTTGTTGAGCCCTTTTTTTTTTTCCTAGTGGCAAATTTCAGGAGGCAGATTGAAATTTTTTCTAAAATTATTTTCTTGGTGGCCTTTTGTGGACATTAGAAGGCATGAGTTTTGAAATGGTAAATAGGTCGTTTTTAAAGTATTGTAATCTTCAAAATGTGCACTTTTGGAGTGATATGTTCTGTATGTTTTAGAATTGATCTGAAAACAAGCAGCTTGTGTAAGTATGCTATACAAACCCAGTTAGGTTGGATTTAGACTCCTATGAGGAATGCATTTCCTCTTTGCTCAGCCTTAAGTAAGGGCATCTGCTCTTACATGAACTTGAAACAAAGTCTGCGCCTATGCATTATGTAAACAACTTAGAAAAGTACAAATCCTGAGCAGAGGGGTTTCTGTGGAAGGTGAAGTTAGAGCAGACAATCCAGTTTACAGCTGGTCTGATCAGCTGTAAACTAAATGATTTTATGTGGTGTATAGAGGTGAGTTCCTGCAAGCCTTATTTAATAATAATAATTATATAATTTATTATTATCATTATTCTCCCCCTATTCTCCTTCTCCCTTTCTCTTCTTTCAACAACTATGTCTTCACTTTCTTCTTTTCTTAAAATATAGTCATCAAACTGTAAAGAAATTATAAAGTTAAGTTTTTGTCCCGGGAAGTAACATCAAAAGCATTCAATTTTGCGCTTTTGAAAATAAATAGTCACCAACATTTACTACATCTATTGCCCAGGGAAAGAAAAGAACAAACAGGATTAAAAAGGAAAAAGAAAATTTCTTTTGCCTCACTTTCAAAGCCCTTCCTTCATTGTGCCCACAATATGTTTCCATTTTTTGACAGAAGCCAGTTGGTCAGTGGGATAGATGCAAACTCAGGACCAAAACTCTTTTCTGGTGTCACAGGAGGTGTTCTGAAGCAAATAGTTTGGGTTAGTTTACATAAGATTTCGGATGGAATACCTTACATCTGGCATCCCATCACCATCAATTATTTCAGGATTGTGAAAATTTATTTTAAAAAGAATATTTTGAGAGAAGGGATCCTCGATTATGGATTAGGTCTGACAGGCCATTTTGTGTGTGAGTCTTCCTGAAGTCATTTAAACTCGGGAAATTTAGTTGTATCAAGTAGCAACACATGAACTCTGTTGTATGCTTTCATAAGCCAGCAAATGCAAGTTTTCCTAGCCCTCTTTTTTTCTGAATATTCTTCCAATGATTCTTTCTAAATAAAATGGCATATTAATTTAAAATTCCCTTAACAGAATATTGAATAGGGCTCAAATTTACTTGCTTTTGTACAAAAAAGTTCATATAATTACTCTTTGTAGTATAATTACCAGCAATTTCATGTCATCTAGCAAATGATTTAAATAAGTCACTAATTGAACTCGGGTGAAATTTGCTACACTTGGGATGAAAACTAGCCTCACCTCAAGAAATCGAAGTCCGACCTTCCATTTAGAGACAATTAAGAATTTACCTTAGGCAGACTGTATGTTTCATTCGGTGGAAATCTTTCAGATTTGGGAAAGCATTCGTCTCTACCATAGGTTAGGTGCAATCTTGTTGGAGACAATTCCTGACATTTGGTCCATCATTGAATAAGCCTTCTGTGTCTGGGACTCTGCGATTGAAATTCTATACAGCATTCATCCAGGTTATTCATGCTGAGAGATCACATATGTGTTAAGCTGATAACATCACAGGTCTGTGCGGAGATACACCGGAGCATGTCAGGGGCACGCTTCAGATTTGTAAAGCAGAATTTAAATGGTTTTGATGAAAGAGTCAAATGGGCTGAGATTTCTGTGTGGAGCCTTTGGCTTTTGTGATTTATTCATTTGTTTATTTGATGAAAAGTGAATCCATACCAAGTGCCAAATGCTATAATAGGTTTTGGGGCTCTAGTGGGCATATGATAGACAATAAATGTTTGGGAAGGTAGGAAGGAAGGAAAAAGGGTTGAATAATATAGCCTCTGCCCCTGAGAAGCATATTGCCTAGTGATTAAGCGTGGGAAAGAATTAACATCCCAGATAAAGGAATGTTTTAAAAAAAGAATAAAACCATAGAACAAAAGACACAGAATAAGATGCTGCTTGAACCATATTACATGACCTAACTTAAACTAGGGAGATGGAAATTTATTTTCTCTTTAAACTCCATCTAGTCGAGTAATTACTACTTGGATTTCATAGGTTTTTTTTTTATTATTATGTTCTTAAATTGTTTTTAAATTATGTTTTTAATGTGTTTATAATCTATTGGAAGTAGTTGGATGTCTGGGTCGCATGTTTGGGGGCTTGGTTAGTCCTTTTTAAGTCGGCAAAGACAGAGCCAGTCACTGGTACAACATTCCTTTCTCTGAGGAACTGTATTTCCTAGAGCATCTGTTTTTGTTAAAGGAACACTCCCTGAATCTGTGACAGGGTATCGATTACTGTTTCACTCCTTTGATTAGGGGATTTGGGGTCAGAGTAGCCCATTTCCTTGTCCTAGGTCACCCAGACATTGACAGGACAGAATGGAGACCTCTGAGTAGCCGGGGTGTCTCCTGGAATCCGTGCAGAAGATATTGTAGTTGTCATTAGCAATATGTTGTTGAAACAACTCTAGGCTAGAAGTCAGAAAACTGGAATTCTGGTTCTTATTCTGCTACCAGCTAGCAGGGATAGCTTAAGTGTTTCTGAGTCTGAGTTTCCTCACCTACAAAATTAGTTGGCTGTATTAAATGCTCATTAGGTTTCCTTTGAGCTTTAAGTTTTTGAAATTCTGACAGCTGTATTATAATCATCATCAAAATAGGAATCATATCTATATAGTGTTTTATATATTTTATGTATAATATAATGATTCTTAAATTGTGGATTGGGTATGTTATCACTTCCAGATATTAATTAACTCATCAAGGGTTAGAATCCTTTAAACTCAGTACCTCACACAGGTGGGCAGTTGTTAGCTGGGGCATGTTGTCAGCTGATGAAAAATGCTGTTTTCCTTGCCCTGAGTTGATAGAATAGGATGGCAGCCTTGAAAAATACATGAAACATAGAACTCTGAGAATTATAACTCTGTGCTAGGGTGGCCAAGGGAATCCAAACACACAGGTTAAACTAATCTCATATTATCTTTATAACTCAAACAGAACCCCCATTGGAGCATGTATAGACATATAGTTTTGAATGGGCAGAAATCTGCAGATACTTCTTTAGACACTAAATGACAGCTCAGAGCTCTCCTGGGCCTCTTTAAAAGAGACTCATTCTGAGATACATGGAACTCAGGTGGCTCCTTTGGTGAAAAGGGAGTAAAGCAGATTTCCCAGAGTTGCAATCTTTAGACAAAACATCCCTCCATGCTTTCTGGCATGTCCTAATAGCTAGGAACAAGTAAGCAAAGCTTTCCCCTGTGTCCCACTTTCCTTCCTCTCTTTTTATTGCTTTGAACATGTGAGAGAATTCATTCATCGGAGTTCTGCTATGCAAACCAACAAAATGCACTTAGATGCAAATCATTGCTTATAGACAAAAGTTTCCTTCTTAAAGTGTGGCTTCTGAGAAAGAGAAACTTGTAATTAATAAATAGTTATATCTGGGCTAGTTTCTCAGTGGTGTTATAGATAATAAAAATAATTTGTATGGTGTATGGTATCATGGAGACAGCACTGGACATGGGTTGAGGGTGTGGGTTCTAATCCCCACTCGGCCACAAGCTTTGTAACCTGAGCAAGTCTCTTATGAGATAACAGCATTTTAGGGTTGTAAGGGACTCCGTGGGTCTCCCAGTCCAAACTCTCAACCATCCTGAAGGAAGAACCCCTTTAGAGAATCCCTGAGAGATGATGATACTCTGTTCAAACAGTTCTGCTGATGGGGGCTCATGTCCTTACAAGGTAACCCCATTCTCTAGCAACTTTGAGCTAGTCAATTCTTTCTTAGGTTGAAAAGGACATTTTGTCAAAATCCAAATCTGGCAACATTACCAAGTATCTGCCTGATGTGTACTAGGTCCTTTGCCTTACAGAGTCTTCTCAAGAACCATGTGAAGTCAGAATCCCGATGTACAGATAGGTTAGATGACTCACTGGAGGTCACACACCTAGTTAGTGGCCAAATTTCCTGACACCTTCTACCACAAAAATGCTATTTCTGGCCACTGAAAAAAGCCAGAGAAAGCCATTTCTCTCATTTATCCTGACAGTCGGTCAGATATTGGAAGGTACCATCCCTTCATCCTCTCTCCCAGGCTAGACCCCCCTTCCCCTTCAACTATTCGGTTGGATGTAGCCCCTCATCAGCAGACCACCCTGCTTTGGATCCTGATTAGTTTACTGAGATCCACCTTCAAGCATGGTCACCCTCTTACAGTGTGGCTAAAGAGAATGAGCCTCTTGGAGCAGCTTCGGAAACTAGCAGAGTATCAAGATGGTTAAGCAAAACACACTCGGGCCATGGGCCACTGTCTTTGCCTCCCTCCACCCCACTATCCTGGAGCAAACATCCTCCTGTTCTGTTGGAGGTATGCTAATGTAGACAGGAAAAAGAAAATGCTTCTATCCTGTCTTCTGGAGGCTGATGTCACTAATGAAACCCCAGACTGCACCTCATTTTATAAATTGGGTACATTAAACTAGGGATGATCTTCCCTCATCTGTGTTCTTTGGTCCTAGGGAACACAAGCAGTATTCTCTGAAAAAATAATAGAAGGGGGCAGATTTCAGCTCATATGATGAACTTACCCCAATATGGCAGGGGTTTCCTTTAGTGATCAAGTGAAGGACCTATGGTAACTCTTTAAGGATGCTATGAAGGGCTGATGCTTCTGACCAAGGGCTGGATGAGAGATCTGTGGTCCTTTTCAGATCTTGCATTGTGAGGCAGGATAGCGCAATGTTTCCCCAATGGTGGAACAAGATGATTTGATATGGTAGATGGAAGAATATTTTTTATTTTAGTAGATATATGTTTATGTAAGCATATATATATATATATATATATATATATATATATTTTTTTTTTTTTAATAAGACAACTAGCACATCATCCTATGATTCCTCAGATGTTACTGCTAGGCTTCCATGTAATAGATTTTGGCTCTTGGGTATCTCTACCCACTGCTCACCATCACTGTGGGTCTGTTGCTCAGTGCTGCTGCCAGCAGGGTTTGATCTCAGACCTCCCAGTCTAAGCTCCAAATTGTCTTATCCTCAGAGAGATGTGCACTAGGAGGTAATCTTCCAACCTGGGTGGAAGGGACAGGAAAACCCATCAACACAATCACAGAAATGGAAAGTACCTTTGACACTCCCAAAGTGAGGTAGGTATACATGGAGAAGCAGGTTTTTTCCCCTTAATTCATGATTTCACAAATATTGCTTGTAATCGTGTTTAAGTTTAAATATGGAATCCATTTTTTAAAATTAAGAAAATTGAAGAAGTGTTAGGTGGATGTGGTTTAAAAAGTCAGGAAGGTTGTATGCAAATAACTAAAATTTGGGTAACATTGACTCCTTGTTACCCAAATTTTAGTTATTTGCATACCACTCTTCCTTAGCAAACTGAGGATCAGAGAAGGACCATAGCTTACTTACACCCACAATCACACAGCCTATTAGTGGCCAAGCTGGGTCTAAAATAGCATTTCCCTAATGTCCTGAAAAACAATCTACACCTCAAGAAACTCAATCAGCTCTAAGTAGAATGAACTCAAAGAGATTCACATCTAGATCTGTCACTGTCACAGCCCAACTGTGGGAAGCTAAAGAGAGAATCTAGAAGCAGCTAGCGAAAAGCAACTTATCACATGCAAGGAGTCCTCAATAAGTTGAACAACCGATTTCTCGTCCAAAATCATGGAGGTCAAAAAAGTAGTGAGGTGCCATACTAAAAATGATGAAAGGAAAAGACTGTCAACCAAGAATTCCATATCCAGCCAAACTATCCTTAAAAACAAAACAAAACAGAGATGAAAATATTTCCAGATAATAAAAAAACTGAGATATTTGTCCCTAGCAGACCTGCCTACACGAAACACTAAAAGAAGTCTTTTAGGCCAAAATGAAAGGACACTAGACAGTAACTCAAATCCACAAAAAGAAATAGAAAGCATTTGTAAAGGTAACTACATAGGTAAATGTAAAAGACAGTATAAATGCATTTTTGTTTGTAACCTTATTATTTTCTTACCTGATTTAAAAGACAAGGTTTTTCTAATATCTCAATATTTTTCAAATATTGGAGAGTTTTTCAAATATTTCAAGCTATCTCTCATGTCTTTTCTCACTTTTAATTTTTTTAACTCACCTTTGTCCTAAAAAAAGTTTTCTTGGAGTGCCATGAAATTCGCTTATAAAGAAGACTCTTGTGGTGTTGAGAGGAACCAACATTCACAGAGTTTCAGAGTTGGAAAGAAACAGAGATTATCTTTTGCAAACCTCTAATTTTATAAATGAATAATCTGAAGCCAATGCACTTTAAAATCATTGAGCTGGTTAATGGCAAACCAAGGTCCATAATCCTGGTTTCCAAACTCTTTGTCCAGTACTCATCCCAACATTTTCTTTCTATGATAGTTTTTCCCCTTTGGGTGTGAAGGAGGATTGCTGGCTTTAGGTAAGAGAGACTAAAGAATTATTCTTTCTTACTCTTCTTTCAGTGGGTGGTATCCTTCAACTTGAATTTGCCATAGAAAGAAAAAGCTAGGAGTCATGGAAGGAGCTACAATGGGCATTAAAAGACATGGCATCTCATCTTCTTTGGTCATTAACCAACTACTATCTATTGAGCACCTACTGTTTACCAGGCACTGTGTTAGGGACTACCGACAACATTTACTTTAAAAGTGTTCAAATGTATCTCCTTCTTTGTGTGTAAAATAAGCAGGTTGTGTTGCATGCTGTCCAGTCTTGCAGCCAAAACCATAATTTTGGGAGTTATCTTTTTTACAATATTCTTATAGTTCCTGAGGCTTCTTCTTTATCCCTCTCAGCCCTGTTTCCTGGACTGTACGTGGCAAGGGAGCTGTAGAATAATTTCTCTAGACTTGTCTCCATAAAGCGTCCATGGGTTGTGACTCTTACTCTTACCCTCTCAAGTGACATTTTGTTTTCCGTGGTCTGATCCAGGAGGACTCCATGAACTTCAGTTTGATGAGAGAGTCTTTGATGGGATGCCTGGAATTGCTGGAGTCTTTTTCTTTTTAGGTAGAGAGAAGCCAACCTGAGAACAGAGCTGATGCATGTAGGAAGGCAGAGCTGAAAAATAAATCGAAGAGAACTAGAACCAAAACCCTCATCAAGTACCTCCTGTGTTCTCCCCACTTCCAGAATTTTCCATGAGTTGAGCCAATTTTAAAATTTAGTATTTAAGCTACTTTATTTTTTATCATTTACAACTAAAAGTATGCTAATTCCTACTCTATAATATTGTCATTACCTCCCCGTGTATACCCAATTCTTCAGCATTAGATTGTAATGTCCTTTGGAACAGAAACTAATTTAGGATGCCTCCTGTTGCCCTGCCACCTGGTGTAGTCCCTGGCACGTGGTAGCTTCTCCTTCACCTGTGCTCAGTGTCAGGATACTCACTTCCCCAGGTAGCAGTGGACTTGGAATATCTTTGAGGGAGAAGGAGGAGGTGGTCGGAGACCCAGATAGGACTGACCATGATCTTCTTTGTGTTCTTATTGTGATCCAAATGTAAGAAAGTAAAATATGTAAACAGATTAGCTAATCTAGGCCTTGTACACACAGGACTTTCTTTTTTCCTCTAACTTGCTTAAGAGTACTATTATGTTCATGTTTCAGATGAGACACTGATGCCTAGAGAGGTTATTGAACTTGTGTAGGTCACACATCTCTGACATGTCACAATTTAGGATCTTGCACTCAAATTGCTATATCTGTGTCTTTTAACTTTTCGCTCAACTTTAAAGACAATGGAACTAGATATCTCAGACAATGCGTTACAGTGTTGCTTACACATGAAAGCAGATGTAGAGTTCCAATCAGCAGAACCACGCTGAAATAATGTACATTAAGTTTAAAGAAAATGTTTAAGATATGTTTGATTCATTTTTTATTATTTCCCACTTTCAGATAATGTGTCACCTCTCCAATCACATCAGAAAGAGCTTCTGGTATTTTTTTTTTCTTCTGTTTTCTTTTTTGGGCATTTAGAGTTTCAAAACCTAAATAGGATCATGCCAAACACAGTGTTCTGTAATTTGATTCTTTTTCAGTTAACAATAATCTCTTGGAGTTTTTCTATGCCAGTACCTAAGAGATGTATTTCATTCATTATAACTACAGAATGCTTTTTCCATAGTAAGGATGTACTGTAATTTAACCATTTTCTACACTTGATGGACATTTGGGTGCTCCTGCACCACCAAGTTTTTGCTTGTTCCATCAAGCATTGTCATACTTGCTCCTTTGTGCATTTGGGTGTCAGTGATAGGAGAAAAACCTTGAGGTCCTGATTCTGTAAAGTCAGTAGTCCCTAACTTTAACAACCTTACAGTCTATAGGGGAGTAGACACATATACACATAGCTTTCACTTTAATATAAGAGAGAAGGAGACGAGGTCAGCTCTGTGTTGTAGCGGTACCAATGAGAGGCTGCCTGGAGGAGGTGGCACGTGAGTTGGGCTTGAAGGCTCAGAAGACTCTGATGCTTGGTCTACTTGTCTTTGTATCATGCCTGGCAATGTGCCTGTTATTTGGATGGGCTCTTTATTGGAGCATTTGGTTGGGTGACTGTTGGGCAGAGATGGAAGATAAGGATGCTCTGGGTAGTGGTGACAAAGCCCTGGAACAGAAGTGGAAAAGTATATGGTGTGCTCAGAGGACATGGTGGCTGGAACAACGGGCACCTCAGGGGAAGGTTGAGGTGAGGGAGATGTCAGGGGCATGGACTAAAAAGCACCCAGGAAGGATTTAGGTTTGCTTGGGAAAACAACATTTCTTCAGGGTGTGGGACGAAGGTTGGGAAGGGAATTTAAAGACAGAGCAGACAGCTCTCTAGGATGATATGAGCCAAATAGACAGATCCAAGTTCTTTATAGGTCACCCAGAAGCCCCAGGGTTTACTGAATCTGTACTATGGGGGTCTTTGTGCTTCACTTTTGGGGGTTGTTTCTGCTTTGAATTCAAGAGGAAAAGCCAGGTGGATGAAAAACTACTAAGTTTCAGGGGAGAAAACCACAGCCCCCTTAACTTTAGCTGCCACTGTGTCTCCCTCTGTGAAAACCGTCTGTGTATGCAGTCTGCCCCATGGAGTTCAACTTGCAGTGTATTTCATTTGTTCCATAAAACATCAGATGCAACTTTAATGGCCTAACCCCAAAAAGATAACCTGACAGCCATCAAACACTCAGCAGCATTCCAAATAACCTTTGGCTGGAGCCAGCCTTCTACGGGGCCATGTAGATGTCAGACACACACAACTCTAGTCACGCTGACATAGCTGGGATGCCTGGATTGCGGTGGAATCTCGGGGGTACCAATCACAGGCCGGACAGAAGCCATTGGCTGGAGGGAACAAGGCCAGATGCTCACCATCTCTGCAGGGGGAGGGTGTTGATGGCAGCGGCGTGACACTTGCAGCCAGAAGAGGACAATGACCCCACAGCGGGATGGTCACCCATCAGTGAGGCCACGGGGCAGAGAAGCATTCCAAGGGCCTCTGGCCACCACCATGCCCTTCTCCTCCCAACCAGGAAAGTTAAGTCAGTGCAAGATTTTCCCTAAAACTACTTTGTGAATGGAGCATCCTGCTGTCCTCAAGAGTTTGGGAAAGGCAGCGTTGATAAGAAGGGCCAAAATTTGTTGAGAACCTTCTGCTACCAGGCACTGTGCTAGGCATTTTACAGAAAACTCATTTAATTCTCACAGCTCCACGATGAGGTAGCTTTCACAGTCCCCATTCGACAACGGAGGGGACTGAGGCTAGGAAGGATTAAGGCCCTTTCCCAAATCCCACAGCCAGCAACTGGCAGTTTCAGGGCTTGAACCAAATTCTGGGCTCCTAACCACTACTATAAACAGCCTCGTGGCTGCTTCGTGCAATTTGTGCCACCCTCCGAGGAGGTGAACGGTGTGGGACAAGTAGAGAAAGATTCTGAAAGGAATTCTTTTCACTCCCCTGGTCTCCTAGGGGTTGGCGTGGTAAATCTGTTTAAAAATGCTGCTCGTTCCTTGCTTGCTTACTTCAGGGACTGTGATGTGCAAGACACCAGGCTAGGCTCAGTGAGGGACTGTGAGGATGAGGGAGACCTGGCGGTGGCCCTCAGGGAGACTGCACACTGCAGGCAATGTTGCAGCCGCATGGGGAGGCTGTGCTGCAGGGCAGCATCTTAGATCTCTGCTGAGTTTAGCTATTACTTTTCTAGCCAGGGTTCATTCCTTCTTACTATCTCCCCTCCTTTCCTCCCTCCCTTCCTTCCCTACCTTCCTTCCATCCCTTCTTCCCTCCCTCCCTCCCTCCCTCCCTCCTTTTTTCCTTCCCTCCCTTCCTTCCTTTCTCCTTCCCTCCCTCGTTCCTTCCTTCTTATATAAGATTTTTCTCTTTTTTTTGCTGTATAATATAAGCCTTTTTCTAACCTACTTTGTACTAAGTAAGGTGTGAATCATTAACATAAACCACTGGCATACACCCTCTCCTTTGGTCCTCCAGCAGCCTAATGAGGTAGATACTATTATAATCCCCGTTTGAAGAAGCTGAAGAAACTGAGGCTCAGAGAGCTTCAGTGATGTCCCCATTGTCTGCTGGATTCGGTAGCCCACACTCTTAACCACTGTAACAGCAACGTAATAGTAATAGTGCCCAACTCTGTACTAGGCGCTATTTTAATTACATCTTTTATATCAATGCATCCGGCCTCACAACAACTACTATTATCCCTGTTCTACAGATTGGGACTCTGAGTTGCAGAAAGGTTATGTAATTTGCCCAAAGTCACCCAGTTGGTAAGTGGCCAAGCTGGGATTATGTTTTACTGCTTATGTTTTGTGAAAACAGAAGAAGACCTGCCTCAGTTACTTGAAATTCCCCGGGATGGCCTAGAATGGGATGCAGGGGGTCTGAGAATA
Source organism: Bradypus variegatus (assembly GCA_004027775.1). NCBI lineage: Eukaryota > Metazoa > Chordata > Mammalia > Pilosa > Bradypodidae > Bradypus > Bradypus variegatus. Next base: position 25,540 of record PVKY010001208.1, read on the forward strand.
ACGTCCCTGAGCTGAACAGGGAAGGAATGCCCCTCACGGGGGAGGGGCAGGGCAGTGGGGAGGGCGACAGCGGCCAGGGGCCCGGGGCCCCACCCAGAATGCCCCACACCTCCTTGCGGGTTGGCATCTCGTGTTGGCAGTGCAGCTTCGAAGGGGGCCAGCAGAGCACGGTCCGCGGGCGCGGAGAAAACCTGAGGGAAGGGCCCGCAGACCTCAGCCTTCAGATCTGGGAAGGGCTGTCCTGTGTGAAAGAGGGAATTTAGGTAGCTGTTCTCCGAAGAGCCAGGGAAGAAAAGTAGGTTTGTGTTTGGGCAGTCACAGGGGGATTTCAGGGAGAAAGAGGACGACATTCCCGACAGTATCTAATGTTCAAGCCCGGAAGAGGTGACCACAGACCCTGTTTTCAAAGGAGGGGGTCTCCAGGCAGAGGCGTGAGCCACCCTTAGCTAACCTCCTCAGGATCCCTGCTTCCTAACCTTCTGCCACTCTATCCCGCTTTGAAGCCTTGGCTCCAGTGTCTCCTCCTCCAGGAAGCCCTCCCTGACCAGCCATCCCCACACCCACAGGTCTCACAATTCTGCTGAGGGGACAGAAGGCCCAGGTGCCCTGGGGTCCAGACCCATCCATACCATTCAGGGCAGGGGTCCCAATGGGCTGAGGCTCCATTGTCAGTTCTAGGACCCCTTTTCCCCACTAACACTCACACCCCATTCTTGCAGCAAATATACCCTGTCTGCCATTCATTTGGCCTTGGGCATTGGTGTCTTGTCACCTCTCTGGGATGTTGTCTCCAAGTGTTAGTGGCTCCTTGCATGACATCCAGCTAACACATATTGGACACTTCCAATGTGCCAAGAACTTTTGTAACCGTTTTCCAGGGGTTATCTCATTTAACCCTCCCATAACCCTATGAGTAGTTATCATCATCATCACGTTACAGAGAAGGACTCAGTGGCTAAGTGACAAGCTGGGACTTGAACACAGTGTTGTGCCTAGTGCCAAAGCCTGGGGTTTGTCTCTGACAAACAGATGACAGGCACCGTGGAGTCAGGGAGTATAAAACTTACCGCATTGACTCTCCTATAGCCCTAGCAAGTGCATTATAGGGTTGTTCAATAAATGTCGGCTTATTGACTATTCAAAGACACATCTAGTGTTTTTTTAATGACCAGTGAGATAGGTGCTTTTGAGGGGATAAAATAGTGGTCAATCTTTGCCAGGCAAAATCAGGTACTTTTTGGAAAAAGTGGGAGCTTTGTAGGCAGTCTCCCAGAAAATTTGATTCTGAGTGTTCAGGGTGGCAAAGAGAAACGGGAGAACATTTGGGAATGAGGGGTGCACGGAGACACCCAATTTCAGTCCAACCTTGATTAATTCACTCTGCCAATCAGAATATTTTATTAACTACTCTTCTTTCTTCTGCCCTCCACTTGTAGGAGAATGTAAAATACAACTGGCTCATACAAGGTTTGATGTTGAAAATGCACTTTAGGGTGGACTCAGTTAGCCTTGTACCCCCTTTGTCTACATCTCCAATCCCTGATGGTGAGACACAGGGCACCAAGCAGAAGACCACAAAGAAGGTTACGTTCGTTGTTCTAAGAACAACTTCCTAAGATAGGAAAGGAGGTGTCTGTTTTTGAGAGATTTTTCATAACAATTGAAATGTAGAGGATTTCTTTTCAAGTCAACTTTCAACTAATAGAAAATGGAGCTTGGAAGAACTTCTCCAAACTCTGGATGTTTTGGCCAATTGACCTTTTACAGTAACAAGCAAATCTGAAGCCACAGATAAATTGAGGAAGAAGTTCTATCCTTCACCGAAAGATTTGTGTCTTAACTATATACTTTCTCATGGTGCTTCCTTAAACAGAGAGCATTCTTGGTGCATTTAAAGGGATTTCATTCACTTGAAAGTGAGATTTATGTATATCTTTCAGAAAATCTAGTGAGGTGCTCCTGATTGCTTAAAAACCCTAAAATCTGTATCAGTTTAGAGCTGAAAGGAGCGTCTTGACTCCTCATTTTAAAGATGAAGAAACTGTGGCCTGGAGAAGTTAAGTGACTTGCTCACATCACAAGGCCTTTCTGCAGCAGAATCTGGGCGAGGATGCAGGCTGTCCAATTTCCAGTTTGCCCCCCCACTGCTGTGCAAAATCCCCAGCCATCCCCCATTAGGACCCCACGTGGTCCTTACTGGCCATCATGGATGTTTAGATTTTGCTTTGGAATATTCTCAAACATAAACCCAGAGAAATAATATGATTAACTCCTGGGTACTAATCACCCAGCTTCTACAATTTTTAACATATGACTAATCTTCTTTCATCTAGACCTGTCCCCAGCCCTGTCCCCATCCCACCCAGACTGTTTTAAAGAAAATCCAAGACCTCATGTAATTTTGACTTCTGTATCTTTAAGAAGTCTCTCATACAAACATATATACCCACAATAACATGGTCACAACTTAAACAAAGAACATTTCCTTAGTATAATAAATTTCCCCAATTGTCTTATCAATGTGTTTGTTTGCATTCGGTTTGTTGGAATCGAGATCCAACCAAAGTCAGGGGCTGGGTCCCAGGTGGCAGCATGGCGTGCCAATCAAAGTCCTTGTGTGAGAATGTCTGCTGAATGAGGGGAAATAAGTTGTGTAATAAAGAGACTTTATCATAATCATAGATCCCATTCATATCTGCTTTTATACATCCTGAGCTTCTTTGAGCCCGTGACATTTTCTGAAACAGGGTGGGCAGGTATCAGCTGCCTCATTTAGGCAAAGGAAACCCGGGCCAGGAGGTGGTTCGGGACCCAATTAGTGGCCAAGCCGAGACCACCCAAATGGTCTCAAGCCTGTTTCTGCAACAGAGTTTCCTTTTAACCCCGATTGCACTAATACTACAGCTTCTACTTTTGTGGGTAACGTTCGCTTCTGACCTCTTCTAGACACTCTGTGACACCTTCATAAGGACCCTGTGCAGTTGGTGCCTCTATTCTCATTTTGCTGCTGAGGAATCCAAGGCACAGAGAGGTCGAAACATTGTCTCAAGGTCACCCAGCACCCAGAGCATTTTTCCACGTTGAAACCCAGGTCATTCTCTTTACAGGGCTCGTGTTTATAATGTCATGTACCAGGACTGCATCACAAGGCAAGTGTGAGTTTCAGTGTTTAAAATTTACCTTGAATTGGCGTTATCTCTTTTCCCTTTTAGAATGTGTCTTTATGAATTAAAATGACATTTTAAAAAATTCTGCTATTCAGGCACTTCATAAGCATGGATGTGATTTTCCATTATCCAAATCTATGAAATTCTGCATGACTCCCAACTAAGTAATTAATTGCTGAAAATAAATCCTAGACTCTGGACCTGTCTGTCCTAACCTCACACAGCCAACGGGTAACACCACATTGGCCCTGTCCTTGGACTGGCCCTGCTCACTCTGTCTTGTGCTTTCAGGAGCAATCAAAGCCCTTTTTAGAAAATATTTTCTCGTCTTCTGTGGCCTTGGATGGACAGACTTTTCCACTAGGCTTTTTTTTTCCCCCGGCCACACAGGCCCTTAAGAAGATGTAACTCCAGGCTCCACATCTACTTCAAACATGTTCTGGGGCCTGGCTGGGGGGACGTGTGCGGGATTGCCAGGGACCCTACGGAGGTAGGGAGCCCAGCTCCCCGAGCCTCGCCGTGGTTACCGTGTTCGCCGAGACCTTGGGGAGGCCCCCATCAGTGTGGGGGTGCTTTTTCTCACAGTTCCTCAAACAGCATATTCTTGTTAGGCAGCTGTTGCTTGCAAGGTCTTCTTTCTGCCCCCGGTCGCTTTTCCCATGTTTGTATCCCTGTTTTTTCCCTCCCCTTCCCTTTTTAAAGGCTTTCCCCCTAAGTCTTTCTGTCGCTGAACAGCTGCGCTCTGATATTAGATAGAATGTTTTCTGTGCTCACCACAAGCTTATGAACAAAAGGGTTTTAAGAGCCCTGATAAATGAACAAGGTCTCTGGGAAGATGAAATGTTACCAACATTTCAAACAATCAAAATCCTTGTGCATCTCGAAGGTTTGCAATTTCAAAGCAGTGTCGGGCGAGTATTTTGTCTTAGAGCCTTGGAGACTGTAATTTTTTTTTTTTCAGTCTCGCTATCGACCTGACATGGGAAAGTGGTCAGAAGATGGCCCTTTGCTGGCTGGCATCAAAGCCATGAACTTGCTTTCCCATTGGCCGTTTGTCCCAGTTTGAGGCCCCTTTGGAGAGTTTTGGGGGGATCTGTCACCAAAAAGAAGCCAGGGCTGGGCTTTCAGGTTTCTGTTATCTTCTAGTATTAAGGTTCTCTTGTTTGAATAATACTCACCGCCACCCTGGACAAAGCCCTACCTGTTTGCTAGGTCTCTGCTGAGCATTTGACATCCTCTTTTTCAACCTGCAGTGCAATCGTGTGACATTCACCTTACTACTCCTAACTTTCAGATGGGGAAACTGAGGCTCAGAGAAGTTAAGCCAATTGCCCAAGATCATAGCAAGCAAATGGCGGAGCCAGGATTGGAACCAAGGTTTTTTGGACTCCAAAGCCCGTGCTTTCTTTGGTATGTATGAAATCTCACAGTGTCCGGCCAGGGATGGCCAGACGGGGGTCCTGGGCCGTTCTGCTGCTCTACCCCCATGTAGGACTTCTACCTAAATCAAAGGGGCTATCTTTTCTTTACCCCCCTCCCCCCACCTCACCTCCTGTCCACACTCCCTGAATGGTCAGCCTTAATTTTTCATTTTCATGTTATCCAAACCTGAGGTTACTTGCTCTGGTTCCCTTGCAGCCCAGTCCAGGGTCCAAACCCAGTCAGTTTGCTCCCGAGCCCAGGCCTCTTCCTGGTACTGCCTTACATGGGAACAGAAAGGTCAAGGCTTAAAGTAAAATGACAGATGGAAAGAAAAGCTTCCCCCAGCCTGCAGAGCTCCGTGAAATCCTTCATTATGGGATTTCCCTTGTCAGGGCTGCAAGGAGAAGCCTGAAGGCTACAGCTAAAATCTACAATACATAAAGGTTCCGTATACACAGACGCTGCTCATCACAGTGAAAACATCTGACAAGCAGTCCCAAGGGTGGGGGCTGTGGAGTGATGGGGAAGGAGGAGGGAGGAGAGGAGAGGAAGGAAAAGAGGGAAATGGCCAGCATCGTGATTTCATTTCCTGCCTGTTGGCACCGTGCCTGTTCTCCTGCACAGAGATCCGAAGAAGAGGTCTTTTGAAAATGCAGCAGGAAAGATTTAGGCTAGACCAAAGGAAGTACATCAAAACTCCCCAAACCTAGAGATTCAGGAATAAATGATCAAGGTATCTCCTTCTCTGGAGACCTTTAAGACTAGGGTTCAGATTCATCATTTGGGGGAGTTTAGGGATGGACCGCCATGAAGACAGAGGCATTCACCCAATCATTTTGGCCCCGTGGATTCAGGAGGGGCATAGTCATGGCACCCCCTGGAGGCATTCTCTTCCCCTCAAGCCTGAGTGAGGTCAAGACAGTGAGTCCCCACAAAGCAACTGCCAAGAGGCAGCCGTGTATGGAGCAAACTCCAGAAACTTCTGCATCTGGCCACACACACGTGCTGCACACCTTTCCTTTCTCTCTTCTGCCTTCATACTTCCCAAGCTTTTCCAATTTCCTTTGCCCTTTGAAGCTTCCCTATGGAAAAATACAGACAAAGTATCTTTCTTTGTGCAGTTATCATGCTGATAAAGAAAACCTTGCCGAGGACACAGGTCAGATACCAAAGCATATGATGACGGCAAGCTTGGGGATGGTGGTGTGTGTGAGGGGCGCTCAGCCTTTGGGAGAGGAGGGGGGTAGGTTCTGATTCCTGGATTTGGTGAGGCTGCACAGAAATGAATTGCTCTCCCTCCCCTGCCCCATGTGCTCCCCAAAGGGGGCACCTCAAGGTCCTTTTGTGCCTGGGGAGGCTACAAGAGGTGCAAAGACATTTCCTCCAGGGCCTCTGGGAGTGTGCTCTACTGCCTACAGTAAGGAGTGGAGCACATGGAAGCGGCAGTGGCATGGCCTGTGGAAGTCAGGAGCCAGATTCCATGCCAGCTAAAGAGCCGGAGGACCCGGGGCCACTCATGTCACCTCCACTACTCTCTGTTTCTCTTTCAGCTAAAAGGTGTTAGTCTTGATTATCTTACTTGCCTCAAATGGAAATCGTGAGGATCTAGTGAGATAAAATTTGGAAAATTCTTTGAAAGGTTAAAAGTGCCATTTAACGATGGTAGTTGTTTTTCTGGATTTCGGGGAGCGGAGGGAGAGGAAGCAACAATGGATAACCCCATCCCCCTCTGCCAGAATTTGCCAGGCCTCTGCAGTGGCAGTGACCGTATCTTGCCAGAAGCCGTGGGAGGACGGGGGCTCAGAAGCCAGCTGCAGTTGGAACTCTGAGCAGCGTGGCCACCAGAGCCTGTGGCCGGCAGAAACCACCCCACCTCCCTCCCAGCCCGACCTGCTCCAAACCCCAGGAAAGCCCGAGTTTCTGTGGTAACTTCAGCTGTGCCTGCCGAACCCGGCTGGGGTGGGGGAGGGTGGCTGCACTCTGCCAACTGGTGCTGGTGGGCATGGAGGGGGAGCGACAGCTGGAGGGTAGAGAGTTAGGGGAGTCAGAACCTGCTCCTGCCAACCTGGGCTAGGCCTGGGGGCCGCCGCCTGCTCTCAGTTTAGGCAGAGCATCGGGGGCTCTCGGTGGGGGCAGGACGAGTTGGAGAGCCTCTGTGTGGGGTGTTGGAGAGGGCTGGGGCCAGCAGGCAGGGCACAGAAGGGGAATTGGCCTGGCCTGGCTCTTCCACCAGGGAGGAGGCTCCTTGCTTGGCTGGGATCACATGAAAAGATCCCTGGGCTTACTTTCCTGCTGCTCTCAGTGCACAGAGACAACCCCCAGCCCATCCCCATGACTGCCATTATCCTAGTAACACCCAGCCCCGCATAAAGCCCCACTCTCAGGAGGGCACCTGGATGGCCGGGATTTTCCAGTGTGCTCCCATGGACACACTCGGGCTCTCTCTCAGTTCTCCCTTTGGCCCAGCTTCCTTGCAAGCAGGATGGGGCTGTGTTGCAGCGGACCAGAGTGGCAGAGGGGACTGGAGGTCTGTGCAAGATATAACCAATGTCACTTCAGGGCTCTGGGCTTTCAAGTTCAACTCTCCAGACCTGGTTTTATCCCCCTAGACACCGGGCAGCAGCTTTTATAGTCTGGCCCCTTGACACCAGCTGGCCTCTCGTAAAAGGCTCCATGTCCCCTTCCACAGGACGTAACATTTTAAGACCAATTTAAATAGCACATGATACGGTTTTAAAAACTAAAATATATAGTTATTGCTACACACGGCAATTGAGCCAATGACCTTGGCTCGCTGGCCAGAGGAGTCCCCGCTGGTTGCTTCAGCCCTACCGCAGGACACGCTCCGTCCCCTCCCCGTGGCCTTGGGAGAGTGCTTTTCTAATTTCCTTTGCCTCTGGGCCTCAGCTTTCTCATCCTGGAAAGGAGGGGGCGGGCCAGGTTTCCTTCCAGAAGGAACACTCAGTAACAACAATGCTGACTTTTACTGTGACTTGCTAGGTGCCGTCCATTTTTTTCTTTTAATCCTCGCTCAAAAAATTTATAATTCTGGTTGGTACAGGCTTCACCCTTAATGCCTCTTCTCCATTACCCTCCTCACTTAAAGTTTTGCCAAATTCTGTTGATTTTGTCTCCAAACTTGCTGTGCCCTTGACCCTCTCCTTTCGCTGGCTCCCTCCCCACTGCCATGAGTGGTTTGGCCACTGATCAGCATGTACCTGGAAAGGTGCAGGAGCCCGAAGCACACCCCTCTTCATGGCTGCCTCCTGCATTCAAATGGTTTTTCCCAGACCTACATGTGCCCAACTGAAAGCCCCAAGTCCAGGCTCCTTGGTGAAGCCTACAAGACTCACCAGGAGACGTGACCGTGCCAGCCATTAAGAGACAGGTATTTGTTATTGGGAGGAGTTCAGTTTTCCTGCCCTTTTTACAGATGAGGAAACAGATTCAGGGAGGCTCATACAGCTGATTTCAGTGTGGAGCCACAATCTGAACCCAAGTCTCAGAGACTCCAAAGCTCACGCCCTTTCCTCCATCCTGCTGTCTCATTCTCCAGCCTCACTGCCCTCCACTTTTCACTTCCCTTACTTAATGACAGTACTACACACCTTGAGGTGCCAGGCAGTTAAAGCTTCTGGTCTCTTTACCTGGTGTTCCTTCTTGCTAGTGGGATGCTCACAGGCCTGTCTGGGAAACAGGAAACTCCCATTCATGCTCCAGAATCTCGTTCAAGCATCTTGTCCTCGGTGATGTCATCCTGGACATCCTTAACTTGCGGTAACTATTCCCTCTTCCTGTTAAAGTGATGTCTTTTTCATACTTCTGTTAACTCCGTCAATCATATCATCTAGTCATTAATTCATGATCTATCTGAGCCTCTATAGGGTACCAAGTTTTATGTCATTGGTACCTTACCCCCAGTTACAGTACCTAGTGCTAACAGTTATTGAGCAATTTTCAAAGCTTCCCATGGGTTATCACATTTAACTTTCCTAACTGTGTGACATTATTTTCCCCATTTTCCAGACGAGGAAATTGAGGTGATGGGAACAGTGGCAGCTCCAAAATTTCAATCAATAGGAGGGATTTATGGGTCATCACCAGGTTGTGGGGAGACCAG
>PVKY010001209.1:0-34197 GCA_004027775.1 Bradypus variegatus
GCCTCGTCCTGCTCGGTCACCAGCGTTTGTATAACCTCGTACAACTCCCTGGGCCCCTCTGGGCTCCATTGCTCCCCCATAAAATGAAGGGCCTTTTTAGGGTGGTCACTCTTAGTTGTAGGTTACAGAGAAACCAAGTCTAATGGCTGAAATGATGGAGCAGTCTAGGAATTGTGCTTCGGGAGTAATTTGTTCTGATTTGTTGGCTCTGTCTTCCCGGATTCTTTTAATTCTCTCCACGTCTTTGTACGGTTTTATTCTTAGGTTTATTTACCTCGTGGTTGCAGAAGGACGGCAGCATTTGCAGGCTCTCCTGCCTTTATAGAGCCAGGGCGAGGGGCTGCCTTTGTCCCAGCCCTCCCCGGGCTGACCTGGACCAGCCCCTGCGATCGGGGAGAGGGATCTCAGGGTGGACGCACCTTTTCCAAAGCCAGAGGATTCCGCAAATACCAGTCAGGGCCCTGGGGAAGCGAGGATGGATGCGGAGAGACAAAACAAATGTTCACTATGACTAGATTAGAGTACTGGGTAATTCGCCAGAATGTCAGCTTCTGGGGCAGAGAATTCACTTTGTTCATCTTTGTATCCCCAGAACCTTGGAGATTGGGGGCTGCAGGTTAATGTTAAGGAAAAGTTGATAAATGAATGGAACGCCTAAGTTTTTTTTTCCTCCTTTGAGTCCCTGAACCCAAATATCTAGTTGTATGCGGAGTGGTGACTTGCTCCATCAGGGAACTGGGAATTTGGCTCTTGGGGTCTAGGTTGTCATTTCTCTGCACAAAAGCCTTGTTAGGGGAATAGTAGCTTGATGCTTGCAATGGCATCTCCCACCTGAGGTTCCTTCAGAGAGAAGGAAAATACCTGCCCTCAGGCTGAGCAGCTCCAGACCAGTGGCGTTGCTTCCAGTTCTACCCCGGGAAGGTGGGTTTTGTTCCGTTCCGAGTAGACATGCCCCAGGACAGGGACTGGGGGAATGGGTTCCTGCCGCTTCTCTCTGGGCTCCTGCAGTTGGCAGCGGAGGGAGAAGGCTGAGCCCTCGGTGGCCAAGCTGAGCCCCCGGTGGCCCGGCAGAGGGCTCGTCCAGGAGCCGCCCCCCAGGGGGTTTTATGTAGATGGCGGCACTGCAGTCACGTGTTCTTGTGCCATCTCAGAAGCAGGTCTTCTGGGTGCTGCCTGGTAAAGAAATGGGCTGTCATCTCTAGGCTCCTGAGCTCAGGGTGGGGGACTCTATTTTGCTGCTTTGTCCCCGCGGGCTTTGTTTCAGGAGCAGTGACTCACGCTTGTGGGTTGTGTGCACTTTTAAGGGAAGCCTTGCTACCAGCTGCCCTGGTTTGCCATTTGGAGGAAAAATCTCATTGTCATGGCAATAGATTATTTCTACTCTGAAGCTTGAGTATGAATAGCCTTTTTAGAGATGGTGTCCAAGTGGAGGAAAGATGACTAACATCCACTAGCTCATCTTGTTTAACAGATAAGGAAGCTGAAGCTCTCAGAGGTTAGTTGCTTGTCCAAAGCTACCCAGGTGGTAACTTTCAGAGCCAGAACTTGAATTGAGATCCATCTCACGTCCAGCTGCCAGCTTGGATTCCTGTTTCTTTTGGAAAGTGCTGGAGGTCAGAGTCAGGTGGTTTTGATAACATTCCTATAACTCTAGTTAGTCCTTTGCCTCTTCCTTCCCAATAACCCACTGACGGCATTAAAACCAAATTTCCTCCCTCCCGATGGAGGAAGTCCTGCACCATTTTAGGAGTGGAGCTGGAGATCGACTGCTCTCTCCCCTACCATTCAGACAATAAAGTCACAGTTAAAATAATTGAAACCATAACTAATTGAAAGTTTCCTTTAACTGGAGTTTTCCCTGATGAGAAATTCTTACAAAGGTTCCCCAGGTTCCAAACACTTTCCGTGGTTTGCGTGTCTGTGTTTTGCCATCCTTGCACGCCTACAGATGTCAGATCTGGTTTAGTGAGCCCTAAGTAGCCGAACGCCTCACATCTGGCAAACGGCAGAGCCAGGATCCAGATGTGGCTCTGTTTGTCTTTAAAACAAGGAAATCCCACTCTGTTTGCTTAAGAGATGCACATGTCCAAAAACACACGTTGGCATCATGGATTTCCTTGTCATTGAAATCCCAGGAAGGATGCAGAGGCCAGGGCAGGTTGAGTGAATTTCTGTCACATTTTACATCTTCTGCCATCACTGGCATTTAAAGTGATGATCTTGGGGGCTCTCGCTAACGAAGGCTGGTAAGATTGGATGCACATGTCGGAGTGGAGTAGAAAGCAGACCTGTCTGGTTACCAAGGCGTGCAGCAGAAGTGTTGTGTTCGAGGGCTCTAACTCCCAGTAAACAGGACAGTGCTGTGCAGCCTTTATTCCTTGAGCTCAGGGCCTGGTTGAGCTCTCAGAGCAGACTGGTGCTAGGCTCTCCCGTCTGATGTTACGCCTGGAAATTGGAGAGAGCTGCTAAACATGCTATGTCTTCAGTTCCTGGAAATCAGATGGGGGCCTGCTGTTTGGGACAGATTGCCCTCCCCCCCATTGAGAAATCCTTGCCTTATCTGAGCTGCGGTCCCATCAGCTGCTGTGTGTTCTGTCCTCTGCACAAAAATCCTTTGAATTGACATGACTGAGAGGGTGGAGAATGGGGTCTCTGTGTGGCCTTGAGTTTGGGGGGTGGGGGTAGGAGTTGGAGGGTGTCTCATTCATTGGACTAAGGACACCAAATCTCGGATCCCACCAAATCTCGGATACCTCCTCCTCACTCACTGCCCTTCCCTTCCTGGCTTCAGCCTGTCATCGGTCTAAAAGAAACAGACCAGCTCCATGCTCTGTCTCCTTGGCTGTAGCCGCAGCTCTGTTCTGATGTTGCTGGACTTAATCTGGAAAGAATATTTCCATTTTCTAGCCAAGAGGTCCAATTCATTTTTGGCATTTTTCTCAGAAGCCTAGAATTTGGGCTGTTACTTCAATTGGCTGAAGCGAGAGGCTGTATGTAAAAGTGGGGTGTACACTCTAATGTGCAGGCAAATCGGGTGAATAACTGCTCCCCCCCCAAATCTCTGTGGGTTTGAGTGGGCAGGCAGGAGTGGGGTGTGGGGAGAAGGGTCAGTGAGGTACCCTTGCGAGCTCTTCCTTCCTGGAGTCTGAGATGGGCATCTTTGCCAGCCTGGCTTTCCCTATGATGTGGTAGTGGCTTCTTTCCTCACGGGCCATGTCCTCCGTGTGTCTCTCCCTCTCTCTCCTAATACATAGTCAGTGTCTTGGTTTCTTGGTGCTGCCACAACAAGGTACCATAAACTGGGTAGCTTAAAGCAACAGAGATGGATTCTCTCACATCCTCTCCAGAAGTCAGAAATCAAAGTCTGAAAGCTGCGGCTTAGAATCCTTCCTCGCCTGGTGTCTGCCGCCAATCCTTGGCACTCCTTGGCTTGTAGAAGCATCACTGTGGTCTCTGTCTTCTCCATCTTTACTTGGCCTTCCCCCCAGTGCCTGTCGGTGTCCAAATGTCCTCTTCTAGTCGTAATGGATCAGGGCCCACCCTCACCCAGTTTGGCCTCATCTTAACTAATCACATCTTCAAAGGCCCTGTTTCCAAATAAGGTTCCTGTTCCAGTTTGCTAATACTGCCGTTATGCAAAATACCAGAAATGGCTTGGCTTTTATAAAGGGGGTTTATTTGGTGACAAAGTTACAGTCCTAAGGCCATAAAAGTGTCCAAACGAAGGCATCAACAACAGGGTACCTTCACTGAAGGATGGCCGATGGTGTCCGGAACACCTCTGTCAGCTGGGAAGGTACGTGGCTGGCAGCTGCTCCGGGGTTCTGGTTAAAATGGCTTTCTCTCAGGATGTTTCTCTCTAAGCATCTGGGGTGTTCTCTTAGTTTATCTTGGGGCAAACTCTGGATTTCATCTCTTAGCTAAACATCCTTCTGTCTGCATCTCCAAGCATGTTTAAGCATCAGTGTCAGCAAAAGTCTGCTTTAAATGGCCGTCTCCAAAATGTCTCTCTCAGCTGCAGCGCTGAGCTCCTTGTGTCTGAGCTCTTATAGGGCTCCACTGAACTAATCAAGACCCATGCTGAATGGGTAGGGCCATACCTCCAGGGAAATAATCTAATCAAAGGTATTACCCACAGTTGGGTGGGTCACATCTCCGTGGAAACAATGTCCTCCAAAGATTCCAACCTAATCAACACTAATATGTCTGTCTCCACACGATTGCATTGAAGAACATGGCACTTTGGGAGACATAATACATCCACACCGGCACAGTCATATTAATAGAACCAGGGCTTAGGGCTTGAACTTGTCTTTTTGGGGGAAGGGGAGGCACAATTCCACTGATAATCGTCAGTGACGCTCAGAGATGGAGCAGACATAGAATCCAGTACTTTTGTACAGTGGTTGTCCAGGTTATACTTGAATAAGCTCACTGACGGGGTGCTATTTTTTTTGCAGTTTTCTTATTCATCCAGTCCCTCTCCTCCCTGAACTTATAGCACTGACAATCGATAAAATTATATGCTGCCATGATTACCTCACATGCATGAATCTTTTTTCTTCCCTGTAATCATAGTTGTGTATTCTCTGATTTCACAGCTCTTGGCCTAGTGCTGACACCCGGTGAAGACTTAACGTGTACTCGGTGACTTGACAGATTTCAGTCCCACCTTGACACGCCATTTCGCTGGTGTGTGGCTGCTACAGCGTTGCCAGGTCCATGGACTATGTCTAGGTTTTTCAAACGCATTCCCCTTGTTCCCAAAGCTACCCGGCTTGATTTTTGAAGGCAGGCTTAGTTTCCTAGGGCTTCAGTAACAAAGCACCACAAACTTAAAACAACAGAAGTTTATGTCTGGGGTTGAGGTGTCTGAAATCAAGGCATTGGCAGAGTCATGCTTGACTTGGAGTCCAAGTGTCTGGGGATGAATCAGTTCCGTGTCTCCTGCAGCTTCTGGTGGCTTGTGGCATTCTGTGCCATTCTCAGCTTCAGTCACCCCATCTATGTCCAAGCTTCCCCTTCTTATAAGGACACCAGCCACATTGGATTAAGACCCAACCTCCTCCAGGATGGCCTCGTTTGAATTTGCCTAGTGCCCTCTGTAATGACCCTGTTTCCAAATAAGGTCCCATTGTGAGGTGCTGGTGATTAGAGCTTCAACGTGTCTGCTGGGCGACACAACTCAATATGTAGCAAGTGTGGCTGGGCTTGGCTGGGAGAGGCGCCCAGCCTTGCTTGTGTTTGTGCCTTGTGCCGTAAAGCAGTGGCACAGGCCTGAAAACCAAGGGCCTATATTCTGCTATTCTTGGGCTCCCAAATGGCCTTGTGGCTCTGGGCAAGTTACCTCACATCCCGGGGCCTCAGTTGCCTCTTCTGTGTGTGTTAGTTCCAGATGATTCCTTTATTGACTTTAATGTGGAGGGCATCACCTTGTCATGCTTTCCTTCCTCTTTTCTGCAGATGACAGGATCAAGGTAGGTAGAGAAACACTGATTGCTCTCAGAGGACATGCCAGTTCTAGTCCTTTCTGCAGCTCATCTCAGCTTCTTGGAGAAGCACTGAGTTAAACTTAAATGAAATCAAAGTATAGAATAATCTTGTTGGCAGTCTTTAGAAAACATCATTTGTGACTGTTGGGATGTCTTCAGGAATATCTTAGGGTGACTTACATCAAAATAAACAAATGGAAGAGAGCCTTCCCCCATGGCTTGGGAGAATTTCATTTACCAAAGAGCTTTTGGGTGCTTTGTGTACCCCTTTCCAGAGTGAGTATCTGGACTCAAATTGCCTTGAGAACATTGATCACTTGTACGGCATGAAGGACGCCCTCACTTAGGTAAAACAGAGTCCTTTGGTTGCTGGTAGGTTCCCATCCTGGTTTGGGGAGGTACAGTGGGAGCTGCAGAGCAGGCAGCTGTGGGAGAGCTGGGAGAGCTGGGTGTCGCTGGGCTTCTGCCTCGGTTGCAGGTCTGTGTGCTGTTCCCCTGCTCCTGAGCACAGAGATGCCTTGTTGCAATCGGAATTGTTCTGGGGTGTGAGAAGCCCTCGCCCCTCCCCCTTCTTTCCGCCCTAACCTACCCCACCCCTCCTTAGGAAAAAAAATTCCTCCCCCTTTTTCGCATCTGTGTCGTTAAGAATTCCCTCCATTGTAGCTCCGCACAGAGACCCTTCTGTGAGAGCTCGGGGAGGCCTGTCCTGGGTGACACCCAGCCCCCCCATTAAAAGACCATCGGAACAAGCTCCCCATTCTCCTCCAGAGAGGGTCCCTCTGTCCTAGGCCAGGCGACTCTTTCGGGAGCGTTTATCCGGGGACACTCAGTTTACAAAGACCGCTGGAGTGTCAGATAAACTCGCCCAGACCCGCAGGGGGAGAAGGACAAAACCCCCTTTATTTTCACCCCTGCAGGGAGACCAGTGAGGACCGTGCTCCAGAGCTGGGGCCTGAACCAGCAGGGGAGTGGGGCCTGTGTCCACTGACGCAGGGAGAGCATTGCGGCATTTTATTTCTCGGGGAGTCTTGGCAGGGGGCAGTTGATTTGTGACTCTCCCAGAGGGTAAATGGCCCCAATTTACCTCCTCTCTCCTCTCCAGGTAACAGATTTGTTTTGATTTGCCAGAGAGCAGGTCCTAGTTTTTTTCTCCTGCTGTTTGGAGAGGAGAGCAGGGCAGCCCTTCAGAAGAGCCCCGGCATGTGGGATCAGGGCCACCCTCTGTGGGTGTGCAAGCACCTGCGAGGGTGTGTGCATGCGCATGTGTGCAGACTCCAGTGGTGTGTGTATCTGTGCATGTGAGTGTGTGTATGGACTCTGGGTGTGTGTGTGTGTGCACCCCATCTAGGGATGTGCAACCCACTGGAAGGTGTGCGTGTGTGTGTGTGCCCTGTCTGGGAGTGTGGAGGTGTGCTCTCCAGCTGGGGGTGGGAATGCCCCGCCCTCGTGTGTATGCAAACCTAACAACCTGGAGTAGTTGTTACTATGAATGGCATAGAGTTTTCATGTAAATCAGAAACTTCGGGAACTGGCTATCGAGGGGGAACAGCATGTCCGTGAGGCTTGCTGGACACCTTCTAAGTGCCAGGTGCTTTATCTTCTCTCTTAATCCTTGCGGCATCCTCGATGAGATTGATGCTCTTGTCTTAGAGTCCCAGAGAGCAAAGCTCAGAGAGGGCAAGTGACTCACCCAGTGCTGCCCAGCACTGGACTGGTTGGGGTTCAAGCCCTTGTGTGTCTGATTCCAAAGCCTGTCTCTCTGCCCCAGAGCTGGAGACTGGGCCTGGGGGTCCAGGGCAGCTAAAGGAGTGGGGCTGAGAGTACTGAGATCTCAGCAGAACGGAGGGCTCTGCCAGGCCCTCGTCTTCCGTGCATCTGGTTTTGCTTTTGCTTTGAGCCTTGGTCCACTACCTCCCCGGTGTTCCCCCAGCCCCCTCACCGTGGGACCAGTAGAGTATCTGCCGGTGACCTCTGCTCAGGTGAGTGAGGTGTGTGTCCAGGTCTCCTCATGTCCCTTGTGCTGTGCGCCTGTCCTGGAGGGGTTCAGCACCCGGGTGCTCCCAGCTCTTGTGGGGAGATGGCCGAGGGAGGTGCTGGGAGGGAACAGCCCGGCTGCATTGGCCTACGAGCTGGACTGAGGTGCCTGCTGGTGTCCTGGCCAGGGAGGGCCCTACCTGGCTGGTGTCCCAGAGAGAGGAGCCCTCACCCAGCCCCCAGCCCTAAAGCCGTGGCTCTCTTCTCCCTTTTCGTTTTCTCAGGGAGTGTCCGTGAGCCCTGAGGAGGGGCCTGTGTATGTGTGTGTGTGGGGGTGTTGGGGGGAGGAATTGGGTTCTGCAAATCCCCAAGCTGCCTGTGTTCCCCTCTCCATCCAGTCCAGCGTCTTTGTGCACATGTCACAGCTACAAGGGCAGTTGGGGGCTCGAGTTCCATGGTGGGGGGGCTGGCTCCTGGGCATCCCCTTTGTCCCACTGATCCTGCAGTATCCCCTGGAATTGAAATTGTGCCCCCCCTCCACAGGGCCTGCCTAGAGCGTGAGCAGGACCCCCTGGGAGGTGGAGGCTTCCCAGATGCATTATCAGAAACCCGAAAGGTGGCGTGGGAGAGAAGCAGGTGAGAACATCACCTCCTGCAGATGGTAGAAGCTTCTGGGCTCTGCAGACGGACATCCCGCAGGAGGAGGTGGCCCTTATCCCTGCAAGCACACGGCAGCTGTGAGCACAGAGGGCACATCTACCCACCCTGGGGCCTGGGGCCCGGAAGGAGAGGTGCGAGGGAGGGTGGTTTGGGGAGCTGAGGGTGCACCTTAAAGGTAAGGAATAAGCTGCGTTCCCCAGTGACGTGGACCTGCAGGGAGGACAGGTGGTCGGGTCGGAAGGTTAGGGAAGGGCTGAGAAAAGGTTAGGAGCCCGAGTCCTTGTCCTGGGGGTGGGTGTGGACGTGGAGCGGAGGTGAGCATCCGGCCTGTTGGAGAAACAGCCACAGCCCCATCTTGGAGAGCTGGGGTGGGTCCCGCCTTCCTGGTGTTTCCCTGGACCCACACTTACTCATCTTCTTGCACCAGGTCAAGACAATGAGAATCACGGCCCGAAGTTCCTGCCAACCACGGGACCCAGAATGATTTCTGTGGGTCTTTATACTGGAAGGGGCACTGTCCCCCAGATGGGGCCTGCAGGTCAGGATGGGGTTTCTCACCAGGGTGGTGCCCTAAGGTGCCAGCGTACCTGACTTGTTTCTTTACCTTGACAACACTGTGAGCCCACGTTTCATGCAGGTGAGTTGTTTGGACCCACTTACCGCAGTGTATAGAGGTGTCACGTTCATCAGTGCATGGATTGGTGGAGTTGCATTGGATCCACCATCAAAGGGCGTGGACACGCGTCCTTGGTTCTCTGTGCTTCTCTTTATTTCATGGCCGCATACCAGCAACGAGGTCCGAGGTTCTGTCCAGCTCTAGAATAAGACGATGCTCTGCCTTAGGATGTGAATGCACATGGCTTTACAGGTCTGTGGGTGAATCCATGGCTCATTTCTCTCCTGGTCTTCACTCGTGTCTCCCAGGGGCTCAAGGAGCTCCTGCCCTGGTTAGTAAGACACCCCGAGAAGGGCGGTACCTTTTGTGTTGGAGATGCAGAGAGACGTGCGGCCCCTTTCGGCCATACTGAGGGTGAGGAAGGGCAGGCAGTGGGATTGAGGTCAGATGTCAAGACCATAGCCGACTGGCCTTCTCCAAGGCATCAGCACCAGTGGGCCATCGGTGAAGGGACAGAGCTGAGGGTGGGGCCTGGGCTTGGGGCAGCCGGCTGTGGAGGCAGGTGGCTGCTGTCTTCTCTGGCTTCTTTCACACCTTAGTAGAAAAAGCTGGAGGCCTTGGTGATGGTCACTTAGGCTCGTGAACTGGATGGGGCCAGAGCACTGGGGCGGGACGATGCGTGTCTTCTGTCTTGGCTTCTTGCTCTGCACACAGACCCACCCCACATTCAAATAGCCCAGGAGAACAAGCCCTTCTCGTTGGTGACAAACCTCCTCTCTTCCTTTTGACAATCATCCTTCCTTGGTGCCAAAACCTGGCTCCCAACCCAGATCTGTTGGACCTCAACAAATGAACAAATAAGAGAGAAAAAGTCAGTCTGGGCTTGGCTTAATCCCTTTTCATCATTGACTTTTTCGAGGGGTGAGAAGGCAGCCTTCTTGTTGATGAAAGATGTGTTTTGGAAAATTTACTGAACGTCCTCCTGTTTTATGGTCGGCACAGTTATTTACCCCCTTTGCCTGTTCCCTTCAATTCCAGGCCTTAGAGGGGGTGGGCAGGTGCCTGGGTTATTTAAGAATCTTCCCCTGATAATGTGCCGAGGGGGGCCTGATCCACACAAGCAGGTTTCTCTCCTCCCTTGACATGAGCCCCCGGTGCTTTCCCGGGGCAGGGCCCACTGGGCACAAGGGGGACTTCAGAGGAGAGGGGGGAGCCGGGAGGCTGGTGGAGCTGGTGCCGGGAGGTGGGGAGCGTTGTCATTTATTAGGTCTGTGGAAACAATGCGGGGCTTGTCTCTAGGGTGCTGTGGTGCCCGGGGAGGCGAGCCAAGATGGGCCCAAGCAGAACGAAAACAAGCACAGGTCTGATGAAAGCGTGGTGACCCCGAGGAGCGGGGAAAAGGCACCTTTGTCTGGGGAGGTCGGGGCAGGGGGTGGGGGGCGGGGAGAAGGCATCTGAGGGGAGCTCTCTGGGGTGGGGGAAATTGCTGCTTCTGTCCTGGGAACCGGGGTACCACAGCAGGGTTTGAGAAGACGGGGCACCAGGCTTGCTGGAAGTTTCCAGGGGTGGCTGGTCCCCAGGTTTTGTGGGAGAACCACTTCCTCGCCAGCTGTGTTCCTGGAGAGGGGCCCAAGGGAAGGTATCGTCATGAGGGCTCCCCAGGGTCTTTGGGAGAGAGAGGCTGGGTGGAGGGGTCCACCCTGATTTGGGGGCTCCTGGTGGGCTGCACTTGGGCTTCCCGCCCAGCCTACCTTGACCATTTGGTGCTGGGGCTGAGAAGATCCCAGACCTTGGGGGCAGGCCCTGTGGGATCTGGGGAGAAGGCCTCCCGGGTGCCAGGAGCCCTCACCTGGGCAGACTGTGCTGGTGAAGACCTCTGTGTCGTCGAGGCCCAGGGCCTTGCCACTGGGGCCCTCCCGTCACCCTCCAAGGCCGCCCCACCACTGCATCTTTCCCACAGACACCTCTGCTGCCCCCTAACCTAATGATGAACTTTTGTTTCGAGCTAAGAGTTTTTTAAATACCAGAGCAGGTTATAGATGCCTGCTGAGTTGGCGCCACCCCTCTCTTTCCAGCGGAAGCACTGCCCTCCCAGCCCCTCCCTGGAGCCCTTGGTGAGTTTGCCCTCAAGTGTGGGGTATGCGCTTGCAGGGACCCTGCCGGGCACGGCAGCCCCTCTGGGGAGGGGTCTCTGGCCGAGCGCAGCAGCCCCGGCCACCCGCCAGGGGCTCCAGGGACCTGGACACGAGTGAAGCCTGGGACCGGGTGTGAACGCTGAGCTCTGACACGTTCGCATGGGGTGGACACAGCCTCCCTGGGGAGACCCAGGGCCTGCTTAGCCATGACGCTGCCTCTGGCAGGAGGATTCACAGGGGAGAGACCCGCTGTTCCAAGTGAGTACTTCTGTATGTGGAGACGGTGAGGAATTCAATCACGGTTAAGTCAGTAATAAGCGCTGATAGTATTAGCTGGTAATAATAATTGCTACCACAATAGCACATTCTAAGTTCCAAGCATTGTTCTAAGGTGCACATATACACTACACATATACATATACGCATGTACACCCACAAGCACAAACATGCATGTACACGTACACACACCCTCAGACACACATATGCACATACATGCATACATGTGTACACACATATACATAAGTATACCTGTGCATACATGCATGTGTGTACATATACACATACACACATGCACACACATGCAGACACTCTTGTCTGCACATATATGCACATATGCACACAAACAAGCACACATGCACATACATGCAGGCACTTGTGTACAGATACACATACATGCATATACACATGCACACATA
Source organism: Bradypus variegatus (assembly GCA_004027775.1). Taxonomy (NCBI): domain Eukaryota; kingdom Metazoa; phylum Chordata; class Mammalia; order Pilosa; family Bradypodidae; genus Bradypus; species Bradypus variegatus. The sequence continues at coordinate 11,573 of PVKY010001209.1, forward strand.
TATACACACATGCACACAAGCACACATGCACATACAGGCATACACATGTGTGTACATATACAAGTGCACATGCATACAAGTACATATACATGTGTGAACATAAATACACAAGCACCTGCACACACATGTACACATGCACACAAGCACACACATGCATACACATGTGTACATATACACAGACACATGCACACAAATGCACATACATGCACATGCTTATTCATTTCTCACAATGATCTTATGAGGTTGGCATTATGATCCCTAATTTACACATGAGGAAACAGAGGCACAGAGAGGCAAATAACTCTCAACGGCCCCACTGCTATTAGGTCATGGAACACGGCCCCAGCCCCAAGCCCTCTGCTCCAGGGGCTGAGCTCTAACCGCTGTGCGGAGCTGCTAGTAGCCACCCAGGGCTGGTCTATGTCAGGTGCTCCGTGGCCATCTCCCAACCCTCCTGGCAGCCCTGGGCAGGTAGGCGTCCTTTATCCTCATTTTACAGTGGCACAGTCTGAGGCTCACGAAGGTTAAATGCACCAGCTCTAAAGGCCTGCGCTCCCTCCCCAAAGTTAGTCGTGTGGTCCCTGCTGCCTGGTGACGTGTTGCTTGCGGGAGATTTTGCACCATCTCTGTTGTATTCTCTGAGTTCTGTGCGTCCCTCTGTCTCCGGCTGGGGCTGGGTGGAGGGGGGTGGGTGTATCCCTTCCCCAGCGGGCGGGTGCTCCTGGCCTGCTGTTTGCTCCCCATCCCCTGGCCCCGGCCGGCTCCCCCCTCATTCCGAGTTGGTCCGTGTTGACTCTGGCCGCCCGCCAGCCCCTCCTCCTGGGCTCTGCCCCTCAGGCTGATGCGATTTCCCTTTTCCCTTTTCCCCCTTTGGTCCGCCCTCAGTTTTCATTTCTTAGGACTCTGGAGTGTTGTTTTCAACATCAAGCCCATGAAGACAGCCCCACTTAAGCTAAGACAGATGCCCAGTGGGGCCTGTTTCTTTCCCTAAGGAAATAGCCCTTGTCTTCCCTATTAACTGTTTGGTATCCAGGTCTGCTTGGCAGGGGACCCCCTCATTGCCAGTAGGGGGGACCCTGGGTGTCCTGAGAGAGCGGGACTGACAGGTTGGGTCTGTGATCTCAGTCGGGGGCCTGAGGGAGGAGGGGAGGTTGCGCAGCTCCGTCTGCTGAGCCGGTCCCTTCCACGCCCCCCATGTTCCACCTTCACTTCTGCCTCTCCCGGCCCCTTCCTGTCCTCCCACAGCCTGCCTCTCCTGGTCCCGGCTGAACACCCGCTGTGTGCCAGACTCCATGAGGGTCTTTGCACGTGCCGTCTCATTTCTTCTTATGCAGACGCTAGAACGGGTTCCCCTTTTCATCTGGGGTGCACTCGGCCCAACATTGCAGCTGGCAAATAGCCGAGCCAAGATTTTAAACCAGGCCTCTTGACCAGAAACCCTTAGCCCTTTCCTTTCCCATTTTACCTTTTGGCCAAACTGGGTGATTTAATAACAGGACATAAGCTGCGCTGGGCAGAGGGGCAGCGAGTGTGGATTCTCAGTGGATAAGTCTCTCAGGAGGTTGGGGTTCCTAATAGGGCAGCGGGTGGCCAAAGGCCTGTGTCCCTTGCATGGAATTCAGGCCATGCTGCCATATTCCTGGCCTCTCCTTCCTCTTCCCCTGCTTTCAAAACTCCAGGTCCTGGAAACACATCTTTGAAGGGTCTTCAGTCCTTTTCTTGAACCAGCCCAGTGCCCGGCTGTCCCTTAAAAGGGATTCCAGGCTCAGGTTCGAGTGCAGGATTCTTGAGGGCCTCCCAGAGGAGAACCCTGAGTCTCTTGTCTTGCCCAGTGCCCCTCAGGGACCCTCTTTCCAGGTTGTCCTCAGCCTCCAGAGCTTTGCTCCACCCCATCCTGGTACTGTCGGCCCCTGCCTTCCCGCCTGGAAGGACCGTTGGACACACGGAGCATCAGAAAGAAAAGAGGAGCCTGTGTTGGGATTTCTTCCAGGCACTGAAAAGTCTACTTACTTTAATAACCCTGCTCAGGCTTAGGAGGGTTGAGTATTAAGCCAACACCCCTTGAAAGAGAAAAGCCACATTGTCCTCCCTGTGCTGACGGCCTGGCCTCGAGTGCCACCAATTGCCCTGACTCGATACCCGCTAAGTGGAATTGCAGACTGTGTGTGTGTGTGTGTGTGTGTGCACATATGTGGTGGGTGCAGCAGAGCTGTTATTCCAAGAGAGCTCTTATAAGTAATTACTTTTGTAAAAGGAGAGCAAGAGATGAGAAATAGTGATTGGAAGTGGGAGAGTTACCCAGACTTGCAGGTGAGGAGGGCTGAGATGTTACTGTTAAATCTCACGGTGGCCAAGAAGCGAAGACAGCATAAAGGAATTTGAAAAGTTGACAGTGGCCTAGAGATGAAATATAACTGGTGTCTCCTGAATCTGTCAACCATTTGTCCACATCACTGGCGTGATATAACCATAGTGTGGCTCCTACGTTCTCCTGCTTGTTTTACTTTTACAACAAGAGTGATTTCCCTATGTTGCAACAGACCTTGATAATTATCTTTAATAGAGCATGAGGGCCAACGAGTCAATGGACCATTGTTTTCTGAGCCAGTCCCTTATTGCTGGGCCTTTGGGTTTCCAGTTTTCACCCCAAGGCTGCAATGCACATCTTTGTTTTTCTGTACTTTTTAAAAATTTAATCACTGGAACTTCTGAACTGACTTGAGTCTCTGATCTGGCAACCTCAGCCGTTATCCAGTTCCTTGAAACCCTGTGGTGTTGGTGGGGAGGGGAAATTTGCCACCCCTGGTCCTCTCAGCCAAGAGCTACCAGGTGGGGAAGCCGTGAAAGCCCATTTAATTGGCCAATGGGAAATGGCCTTCAGCTTTGGGAGGTCTCAGCTTGTCTTCATCCTCTGGGCCTCTCACTCTTGTTCCTTTCATCCCCTTTAAGGCCCAACAAAAGCCTTTTGCTTTTCTTAAAAGAGCTGTCTCTCTGCTTCTTGGAGGCCAAAGTGGGCCTCTTCTCCAGGCTCTTCCCTCTTTGCAGTCTCCCATCTCTTGGCCCTTCTTTCACTCATGGTGAACCCTCCTTCTTGGTTCTTCTCTTCTCCTTTTACTCGTTTGTTTTTCCATGAGACCTCACCAATTTCCTGTTCCTCCTCCTGATGGAGGGTGGGAAGAAGCCAGCAGTTGGCCTTTCCCAGGCGTGGGTGAAAGGGGCAGGTCTACAGCCAACACAGGAGGGGCCAAGCTCGCCTCGTTGCTTTTAGAGTCCCCTCATCGAAGTGCTGAACCAGCCCTTGACCTACGGAGCCCTTAGTAAGAGAACAGAGGGGAGGACGCTAAGGCTGAATCTAAAGACAGCACACATTGGCATGTGTACTTGGTTTTGGGTGTTCTATGGACTAAAGATGCGATTCCCTGCCTGTCCTTTGTCTTTTGACCCACGTCTTAATCTAGCTGAGTGTATCAGTCACACAGGATTCCGCTTTCCCCTTCACGCATGGAAGGGGAGGAAAAGTGAAAGGTAGTGTGTGATGGAATGTTACTCAGCCATAAACAGGAATAAATAACTCATTTGTGCTACAGCGTGGATGAACCTCGAAGGCACCATGTTATGTGAAAGAAGCCAGCCACAAAAGGACAACTATTGTATGACCCCACTTATATGAAATATCCAGAGTAGGCAAATCCATAGAGACAGAACAGATCAGTGGTTACCAGGCCTGGGAGGAGGGAGGAGGCAATGGGGAGTGAATGCTTAATGGATCAGGGTTTTCCTTTTGGGGTGATAAGAATGTTCTGGAAATAAATAGTGACAATGGTCGCACAACATCAGGGATACGCTAAATGCCACTGAATTTTTCACTGTAAAATGCTTAAAATGGTAAATTTTATGTTCTATGAATATCACTACAATAAAAGAAAATTGTGAAGGTAGCATATGGAACTTTGGACCAGGGTTTGTCTTCAGAGAAGGCTCCGCTTTCACTGACTTGACTTTCTGCTTCCACTTGCCCCTCCAGTGCTCACTCGTGCCCTGTGCATTCTCTGGCCCTGGGACTGGATAAGCACCTTTCCAAAGAGGACTCAACTTTTAAGACTTTTGCCAGCAGGGTGCTGCCCAGGCATGGTGGCCGGTGGCCTGTGGTTGGGTGTGGCGGATGTGCCGGGAGAAGGGGTTCCTGGCAGCGGCGTTGGGGGCTGCTTTCTGCCGTCCTGCTCCAAGTATACCAGATTTGTCCCAGCTCAGGGGCCCTGACCCTTTCTTACCAGGCTGCCCCTTTCTGACTTTCCTGGGCCCTCAGTACTTTGCCTTTGTGGGCTCCTTTGTCCATGAAAAGATAAGATAAAAATTATATTTTACAACAGTGTTGACATAAAGATGACTACATATGTGAAAGTATTTTCTTCCACCTACAAATCTGCATGTTTTTCCCTTCTGATCTTATAAGACACTCTCATGGGGCCTCCGAAGGATAGCAGGCCCTGGCCCTGGGTCAGCGGGGCCCCCGAGAAGGTGCTGGCTGGTCCCGTCCTGTGGCATCTCTGCTCTCATCAGTCTTTGTCCTTCTCCAGGAGCAGCACTGGGGTGTCTCCCCCACCCCCAGGGGGAGAGGGACCTGGGAGGACCTGGGAGGGCTCCTTCTCTCATGTGGGGGCCTCTAGAATTCAGAGATGGCTCCAAGCACAGGCCCTGCTGAGCAGCCGCCTGCTGCCGTTATTTTCAGAAGTAGGCAGATGTTCTTGGCAAAGGATCTGGTTCTCTGTCTAGAACAAAGCTTGTTTCTAGATCCCTTCTTCCCAAAATTCAGGATTCGTGCATTGTTGGGGACACGGACGGACAAGAGGGAGTTGCTTTTGCCTCCACGGAGCGATGGGCCTGGCCTGTGCAGCCTGGGCTGAGACCCCGGGTATGCACCAAGCGGGATTCCCGGTCGCCGTGTGCTCTCCTTGCGGAGGTGACACATCCTCTGGGACTTAGAGGGTTTCAGCAAGTTCATTCTTCTTGTGGATGTCGCAAAGGGCAGCGTAGTAACATTTGCAAAGGTTGCTATAATCCGGTGTTTTTGGATTGATTTTAACATAAAATATTTTCTAGTAGACAATAAAGAGGGGGTACATTCAGGAAATTGGAGTGAGAGTATTAAATCTACATTGTTGATCCTGCAGTGAAGTTGTTATGGTAAAAATTGGGGCTGTCCCTGCTGCATGGCTGTTGTAGGGCGCCCCAGTATGCTGGCTTGCATGCCGTCCGAGCCTGGGAGCTGGGCTGTGGGCAGGGAGGGCCCTCTGTGGGCAGCCCCAGCTCTCCATCGGCCCTGGGCACTGCCTGGAGTTTCCTCCATGTCCTCTAGCCCCGGGCCTCTGCAGCTTTGTGGCCAGGTGCTTTGTTTCCTGTGGGTCCCCGGTGGGTCCTGGGAAGGAGACTGTGGGTGGTGAGCCAAGGGCTTCCAGCTGAGGCTGAGGATTGGGGCTCGCCACGGTGGCCTGATCCCACATTGGGCAGGTCTCTCGGGTCCCGTGGCACATGCCTGACTCTCCGGGGGCATTGGGGAGCACGTGTGTATATATGCACATGTGCACACACACGCACGCCCATGCACCCCTACCTCCTACCGAGCAGCACAGCAGTGGGTGGAAGTAAGGCGAGTGCGGGGAAGGAGTGGGACACAGAGAGGGGCCCTGAGCTCCGAACCCCGAGCCTTTTCCCTGCAGTCAGCTGTGTTCACTCCAGGTGTAGCCCAGCTTCGGTTATTGCAGTCAGGGCCCCTGAGAACAGGTTCACGTTTGCCCTTTGGCAGGGGCTGCGATGAGGGGAAAAGTTAGATCTGCCAGGGGCTGAGTTGGACCTGCCAGCTCAGCCACCATGTGGCTGTCCAAAGTCACTTTGTGGTCTTGGGACTCACTTTCCTCAACTGTGAAATGGGGTGATGAAAGTGGCCTTACGGGGCAGTGGGGACGATATAACGAGACGGTGTGTGTGAGAGAAGAGGTTTCATACAGTAGAGTGCTCGGCAGATGTTCTAGGACCCTGCATGTTTTATCTTCACAGCATTGGGTACCTCAGTGGGGTCTTGATACATCTGTAGACTGGATGGCTCAGATTTGCAGCTTTGGCTTTCTGTGACACCAGGTGCCTTCTTACCTGATGAACGTGGACAGGTGGGTGTTCAGTGTGTGAGGCAGAATGGGGGGAGGTACGCATTTTGCAGCATCTTGCAGCATCATGCAGCATCTTGCAGCTTGGATAGTTACTGGGTCTGGAGCAGCCTTGTCCTGGTCTGTGTCTGGTGTTTCCATGGAGCCTGCCCAGTGCCTGGACCTGGGCAGCCAGACTCGTGGGCTGTGGTGCCCCCTCGTGGCCAGCTGTTGTCATTGCAGGCATTTCTATAAATAACTAAGGCTGGGGTTGAAAACTGAAAATCCCAGCCTGGCTTTTCTCACCCCTATCAGTTCTTTAAGAAAAAAAAAAAATCATGATTCCTTGGGAAATTATTAAACATGCTTATACATGACCCTGTCACCAAAAGGATTTAAGGAAGTTTATTTGAAATTTTATTTTTATAACTGAAGCTTTGGAAAAGAGGGAAAATGAAGGTAGAAAAACTAAGATGAAGCCAAGGATGAAGCTAGGATAAAAAATTATACTAGTCCCTATACAATTGCCAGAGGTGGCACTGACATGGACTTGAGTGGGCTGGAGCTTTCTAGTAGCCAAAGCAAGAGGGAAAACGAGATCAGTGCTCTCAAGTCTCGCTGGATGCCATTACCCATGTGCCATCATCCACGTGCCGTCACTTCCACCTGTGCCTGAGGACCCTAGGCTTTCCTAGAAGGCAGCTGGCTGGGACATTGGTCCCCTTACGGGAAATTCAGATCAAAGAACTTCTAGGTTCGTTTTGCGTCACGTTCCTCTAGACCAGAACAGTGCAACTGCATCGAAGGGTGGGTGTATGGAAGGGTGTATTTTAGAATGTCTCGAGCACGGTTCTCCAACGTGAGCGCATCAGAACCACCCTGAGGGTTTGTTAGGACGCTGGGCCCACCCCCAGAGTCTCTGATTCGCAGGTCTGGGTGGAGCCCGAGAATTTGCATCTCTGACATGTTCCCAGCTGCTGCTGCTGGCCTGGGTACCCTGCTGTCGTAGGAAGAATCCATGTCTTTGGGTTTCCCCTTGGGGATGTCACACTGGCAGGGGAGCTTTGGGTGAATTTGCTGGCACGGAGTTTGCAGCTCTGCTCTGCTGATCCCCTGGAGGCCCTCTCCTCTGAACGGGAGGTAATGTTGGGAGTCTATGAAAATAGAGGGGTTCATGGGCCCCATCCTTGAATGGGAGGCCCTGTCTCCCACTCTGCTTTATAAAACACCGCGCTGTTGGGAACTCGTGGGCAGAGTACAGAGGGCCTGAACTGGGGGTGTCTCCTTATTTTTGCCTCTGGAACAGTGGTGGGGTCTGTCGCCACCTGGTGGCTCTTTTTAGTATCAGCTCGAACAGGGACATCCTCCAGGGCCTGGAACGGGGAAGTCCTCCCTCTCCCCCACCAGAGGATCTTTCCAGAAAGGACTTGTTCCCCTCTAGGGGTACTGAGGGTCCTCACAGGAAAAGTGGGCTGTGCTCCAGGGTTCCAGTCTGAAAGGAGGACACTGGGGCTGCGGGAAAGAACATGGGCTGTGAAGGCAGCCCTATATTGCCTGCACACCTTGTGGGCTTGTCAAGTCGCTTAATTCGCCTTATTGTCAGTTTTCCATGTCAAGGGAGCCTGATGCTCATAGTGGTTTGGGAATTAGAGACACACGGTAGCTGCTCTAATTCTAAAATTTAGGGACAGGCCCCAGCTGCCTTTCCTGTCACCAGTGGATCTGCATGCAGCTTTCTGACCTCATCCCATTGTTTCATATCTGGGGGTAGGTGGTGATTTCTACACATTACCCACCTGTTGCACAAAGTGCATTTTTAAATAAACGTTTTATTTTGGAATAATTTTGGATTTATGGAAAAGTTGCAAAGATAGCACAGAGGATTTCCATATATCCCTCACTCCTGCTGCTAGCATCCTCCATGAGCCCAGTGCATTTGTCAAAACTAAGAAATTATCGTTGGTACAAGGCTGTTAACTAACCTACTTACTGTTTGTATTTCAGGAGCCTTTTACCCCCACTGATGTCCTTTTCTGATCCAGGTGCTCACCTGGGCTCCTGCCTTGCATTCGGTCATCACGTCTCTTTAGGCACCTCTGGCCTGTGACAGTTTCCAGCCTTTCCTTGTTTCCGGTGACCTTGACACATTTGGAGAGGCTGGTCAGGTAGTTTGCCGGATGTCCTTCAGTTCGGGTTTGCCTGATGTTTTCTCACAATTAGACTGGGGTTTGGGGAAGACCACAGAGGCGAAGTACCCTTCTCGTTGCATCTTTTTGGGGTACACAATAGCAATGTGACTCATTACCAGCAGTGTTGACCTCGATTGCTTGCAGGGTATGGTGTCTGCCAGCTTCTCTACTGTAAATTTGTTCTTTTTCCATACTCTGTTCATTAGAAGAGAATCACTAAGTCCAGCCTTCACTCCACCGAGGCGGGGGGAGCGTTAGGCTCCATTTCCTAGAGTGGGGCATCGACATTGGGATTCTTAAGGAAAATTGGTTTTCACTCCCCATTTATTTATTACTCCAGTCGTGCTGTGTGAGTAGGGGCTCATAGGTAGTTAGGATGAAATCTCACTTTTTACTTGTCTTGCTCATGGAACAATTCTTTTCAAGCTTTGAGGGATAGATCCTAGTTCTGTTTTTGGGGTGTCAGTGGATAGTCCTTTGCTGTCTCTTTTCGCTTTAGGTTTTTCTTTCATCCTATAATAACAAGTATGCCCCATTACTCATTTGGGTTTGGACTCGGTGTCTTTTGGTGTAATAAGAACTAGGTTTTACGGCTGTGCCAGAGTTCTGTTTGCATCTGGTGATACTCTGACACCCTTTGCAGTAGTTGGGGACTTTCACCGTCTCGTTTGGCAGCAGGGATGGGGTCGCCAACACCCCGGATGGAAGTCTTGGTGCCGCGCGTATCGAGTGGCCTTTGGGCAAGTCGCTGCCCCCCTTGCCTTCTCCTGGCTTCACCCCCCACAGAGCGTTGATTCTTACCCTGTGCAGCAGGTGCTCTAGTGGGACGCAGTGGGTGTTATTACTACTTAACCCTGAAAACATTCTGTGAGGTGGGAGGGATCGCTCCCATCTTCCTGCTGAGAAAGCCGACAGGCTGAACCGCTCAGCGCTTCCTCCAAGGCCATGGCCCGGGCCGGGGGGTCCTCAGTCTCGAGCATCGCTGACTGGTCTCATTTTGGCCTAAATGGTTTCCTTGGCATCCACGGTAGCTCCCTACGAGGACCACTGGCCTTGTCAAGTGTGGAGCCACCCCGACCCCCAGTCCCTTCATTCCTTCCCCTTACCAGCACCCTCAGCATTAGATGGTGGTCCCAAAACCACAGGGCAAGGGAAGTCCCCCGGGGGCCAGAAACCTCGCTCCAGCACACTTGCTGTTCTCCAGGATCTGGGAACTGGTCTCGTAGGTCCCAGCTCCGTCAGGATCAGCCATGGCCAGGCTTCCGGGCCGACTGAATGATTCTGGCAAAAACACAGGGTGGGTGTGTACAACAGAGACCAACTCATTTTTTGACCATGAAAGCCATCCTTTTTCATCGGGTGGGATGCTTGGAGTCTCTTGCCTTGGGAACTTGTTTCCTGGTTTCAAAGCACTCGAGAGGTCGCTTTGTTATTCAGGCTATTAGTTGCCTGGTGAACATGAAATTAGAGATTAGGTGGAGGTCCCCCCCCTGCCCCATCTCCAAGGGTCACCCTCTTCCTCCCCAAATGGAGCTGACGACGCACTGCCCAGGTCTGCCTCTTGAACTCGGGGTGTGAGAGAGTTAGCATGTGTGAGTGTGTGGATGTGCGTGCATGTGAGTGTGTGCACATGTGTGTGCATGTGTGTGAGTGTGCATATGTGAGTGCACACTGTGCATGAGTGTGGGTATGTGTGTGTGAGTGTATGTGTGCATGTGTGAATGTGGCGTGTGCGTGCATGTTGGTGGGCACGCATACATGAGTGCACATGTGAGTACGAGAGTATGTGTGGGTATGTGTATATGGGTGTGTGTGAGTGTGTGCATATGCATGTGTGCATGTGTGAGTGCACATGAGTATGTGGATGTGAGCAGGTGTGTATGAGTGTGTGCACATGTGTGTGCATGTGTGTGTGTGAGTGTGAGTGCACACTGCATGAGTGTGGGCATGTGTGTATGAGTGTATGTGTGCATGTGTGAATGTGGCATGTGCATGCATGTTGGTGGGCACGCATACATGAGTGCACATGTGAGTATGAGAGTATGTGTGGGCATGTGTATATGGGTGTGTGCGAGTGTGTGCATATGCATGTGTGCGTATGTGAGTGCACACTGTGCATGAGTGTGGGCGTGTGTGTATGAGTGTATGTGTGAATGTGGCGTGTGCGTGCATGTTGGTGGGCACGCATACATGAGTGCACATGTGAGTATGAGAGTATGTGTGGGCATGTGTATATGGGTGTGTGCGAGTGTGTGCATATGCATGTGTACATGTGTGAGTGCACATGAGTATGTGGGTGTGAGCAGGTGTGTATGAGTGTGTGTGCATGTGTTCATGTGGCATGTGCATGAGTGTGCATGTTAGTGGGCATGCATATGTGTGTCCACACGTGAATGTACATGTGAGTTTTCAAGTGTGTGCTTGTGTGGGCATGCGTGTATGAGTGTGTGCATGCATGTTGCCATATGTTTCAGGACCTTGTTCCTTTTTACTGCTGCATAGTATTCCATAGTATGAATATACCACATTTTTTTAATTTACTCATCTGTTAATGGGCATTTGGATTGTTTCCATCTCTTGGCAATTGTGAACAATGCTGCTAGGAACATCGGTGTACACATGTCTATTCATGTCACTGCTTTCAGGTCTTTTGGATGTATATACTGAGAAGTGGAACTGCTGGATCATAAGGTAATTTGATATATAGTTTTCTGAGGAACCACCAAACTTTCTTCCACAGGAGCTGTACCATTGCACATTACCGCCAGCAATGAATAATAGTTCGTTTCTCCACATCCTCTCCAGCATTTATGGTTCCCTGTTTGTTTAATGGTGGCTATTCTTATTGGTGTGAGATGGTATCTCATTATGGTTTGGATTTGCATTTCCCTAATAGCTAGTGAAGATGAAGATTTTTTCATGTGTTTTTTAGCCATTTGTATTCCCTCTTCAGAAAAATACCTTTTCATATCTTTTGCCCATTTTATAATTGGGCTATTTGTACTATTATTATTGAATTATATGATTTTTTTTATATATGCAGGATGTCATTCTCTTATCAGATATATGGTTTCCAGATATTTTCTGTTATTGATTTTGAGGAGTTCCCATTTTCCTATTTTTTCTTTTGTTGCTTGTGCTTTGGGTGTGAGGTCTAAGAAGCTACCTCCTATTACTAGGTCTTGAAGATGTTTTCCTATATTATCTTCTAGGATTTTTATTGTGCTGTCTCTTATTTTGAGGTCTTTGATCCACTTTGAGTTAATTTTTGTGTAGGGTGTGAGGTAAGGGTCCTCTTTCATTTTTTTGGTCATGGATATCCAGTTCTCCCAGCCCCTTTTGTTGAAGAGACTTCTGTCCCAGTTCAGTGGATTTGGGGGCCTTTTAAAAAAGCAGTCAACCATAGATCTGGGGATCTATTTCTGAACTCTAAATTTGATTCCATTGGTCAGTATGTCTGTCTTTGTGCCAACACCATGTTGTTTTGGCCACTGTGTCTCTATAGTAGGCTTCAAAGTCTGGAAGTATAAGTCTTCCCACTTTGATCTTCTTTTTTAGAATGCTTTTGGCAGTTCAAGGCCCCTTTCACTTCCAAGTAAATTTGACAACTAGCTTTTCCAAGTCTGCAAAGTAGGTTGTTAGAATTTTGATTGGAATTGCATTGAATCTGTAGATCAGTTGGGGTAGAATTAACATCTTAACAATGTTTAGCCTTCCTATCCATGAGCATGGAATATCTTTCTACCTATTTAGCTCCTTTTTAAAATTTTTTTTATTAAAGTTCTGTAATTTTCTATGTAGAGGTCTTTTACATCCTTGGTTAGGTTTATTCCTAGGTCCTTGATTTTTTTAGTTGCTATTGAAAATGGATTTTTTTTGATTGCCCCTTCAGTTAGGTCCTTACTAATGTGCCTGAATCTTGTATTCCACCACTTTACTGCATTTGTTTATTAGTTCAGGTAGCTGTGTTGTTGATTTATCAGGGTTTTCCAAATATAAGATCATATCATCTGCAAATAATGACAGTTTTACTTCTTCCTTTCCAGTTTGGATTCCTTTTATTTCTTTGTCTTGGCAAATTGCTCTGGCTAGACCTTCTAGCACAATGTTGAATAATAGAGGTGACAGTGGGCATTCTTGTCTGGTTCCTGATCTTAGGGGGAAGCCTTTCAGTCTCTCATGTGATGCCTTCTTTAGATGCATAATGTGACCCACTAAGCTTCACAATCCTACAAGCCTTGGGAGCTTTCTGTCTTCTCTCTTTGTTTGCTGGTTTAATTAGTTTGCCTGCTCAAACTCACAAAAAAACAAATTGTGTTTTTGAGTTGTTTGTGGGGGGCACACCTCTTGTTGACCCTCCCTTTCTTGTTTTCCTGTGGCTAAGATTTCACTGACTTTGGTTACACTCAAGTATGATCTGTGTTGTCAGAGTTTTTTTTCTGGTTGGGTCATAAATTGTGGGACAGAAGCACAGCTTGGGGACAATACGTGTGTGTGCTCGGGGATATGCGATCCCAAATGCTGATAAGGGAGGGTCTGAGAGGTGAGGGGAGAACTGGGGTAAGTGGACATTAGGGTAGTCAAGAGTAGATTCCCGTTTCCAGAGGGTTTTGGCCACATCCCACCCAGAGGTGTACGGGATGGCTGGGCTAGCACTGGCGTAGGACATGAGGGGATTCTCCAGAGAGAAGGGACTTCCCGCCTTCAGTGGAGGGGACAGTGGCAGTTCACGGCCATGGGAATTTTTATGTGGCCAATGGGAGGGGGCGGGGACACAGCCTGGTTGGATTGGTTTATTTAAAGGGGAGGCTTGTGTGTGCAGGCAGGAGGACAGGAGGGGACGTTGGCGGTGATCAGCCTTTCTTTAGGCCACTTTGGAAGCCTGCAGGGTAAGGTGATTGGAACCATTTAGGGAAGGACCAGGATGGGGAATTGGGGGCCAGCTTAGAAGGCTTCCTATTACATTTATAGTAACTCATTTAATTCTTGCAACATTGTTCCCAGGTAGGTAATACTGTCTTCCTTGGATGGGTGGGGAAACCGAGGTAGAGACGTTAGATCACCTCTGAAGGTTGCAGAGCTGGTGAGTAGAAAAGCTGGGATTCAGTCCCAGCGCACCCGGCTCCAGGATCCACTCTCTTATCCCCGACATGATGGATTGTCATCTTGGTCCCTTTAGGCCACCCCATGGACCACCTCTCCCACTGAGGCTGGGTCAGCCGATGAGTGGAATCACTCCTGGTGCCTGAGTTCCTGGAATTCGCTTGGCCAGCCTGGGCACTGAGTGATTGCCTTTTGTTTGTTTTAAAATAAGAATCATGAATGTTTACCATATAATAAGCGTGTTTTGGGCAGGATATACTGAGTGACAGTGGGCAAATGGTGTAAGTCATCCATGAAATGGAAGGAATGACAGCTGCTTGTTAGGGAGGACTAAATAAAAACATTTCCTTATGATTGCGATGGTGCTAAAGACGTTTACCTTAGTGCATCATGTCCTTATATATAAAAGTATTAGAACAGGGAGTTCATGTAATTAATAATCGGCCAATATTTAATTGCCCTCCAGAGATGGATAAAATGCAATCCTTCTGTTTCCTGCTTAGCTCACACTGGCAGGAGAGGCAGATATTTAAATGAATTATTAAAATCAGCAGGCGAGGGTTCAGTTCGGCTACATATAAGGAACGGTGCGGGCACGGAGGTGGGAGGAAACATCTTGCTTTGCAGAGCGAGAATGAAAACACTGTCCACAAGGCAAACCCAACCACGTGCAGATGGCACGAGGGCCTTGGGGTGTTTCCCACCCTGAGACTTGTGGCTTCAAGAAAGGGGCTGTGGCCTCTGGAGGACTTCCGTAATGTTTGTGGCTTTCTGCTTTGTGTAGGAAAGTAAGTCAACACAGGTCAATAAACATACTTTCCTTCTATAAACACTGCCTTACGGGTGACAGCCTCAGGTCTCCCACCCAGGAGTGGACTTACCTGGCAGGGCCAGCTTACCCATTAGGCACAGGAGGCATACGGGAAGTCATCACCTTAGAGTTTGATTTTCCTTTTGTCATTTCATTCACTCATTCTATGCACCAGGCACTGTTCTTAATCCTTTACTGTATTAGTTACCTAATGCTGTGTAACAAATAACCCCAAACTTAGCAGCTTAAAACAACAGTATATATTATCTCCTGGTTGCTGAGACATCTTTTTAGGAACCCATGAAAATGTTTTGGTTTTCATTTCTTTTAAAATCAGAAGGGGAAAAAATGAAGATATTAATAAAAGATGCATAATAATGACTCCTGCCTGGATTGTACTTTTCTTTTCGGACCGTGATGGGGTCAAGGCACAGCCCACTTCTGGGAACTTTCCTGGTTGGATTCAGTTCCTTTGTGGGTTTGCTCATTCCTATCCCCCCCTCCCGACCCCAACTGGGTAGCTTCATTCATTCGCCCACTAAGTGGCTGGAAATGAATAGCTGGCTTCACCGACTGCCCAGTACATCAGCCCCCAGCCAAACCCAGTGGCCTGTCTGCATTGAGATGCGCTCAAAGTGTAAAACAGACACAGGATTTCAAAACCTCAGTATGAAAAAATAATGTGAAATAGCCCATTAATAATTTTACAATTTTTGATCACCGATTGAAATGATAAGATTTGGGATACATTGGGTTAAATGAAATCTGTTATTCTAATGCCACCTGTTTTTTTCTCATTAACGTTTTGATGTGGCTACTAGAAAATTTAGAATTTCTCATGTGGCTTATGGTGTGCATGTTTCTCTTGGTTGGTGCTGGCTTACTCCCTGCAGCCGCTCCGAGGGCCATTTCATCTGCTCCCACTCTCTGAGGGAGCTCCCTTCACCATCCCATGTACAGATGAGAAGGTGGAGGCACAGAGAAGGGAGGAGATGTCACCCACAGCTGGTAAGGGATAGATGAGGCTGCGCTTTGTCCCCAAAGTGTCTGGCTCCAGAGGCCACCCTCTTGACCACTGCATTTTCCTGCCTTCCATGAGCCTGTCCCTTCAAAGAGCTCACCATATAGCCTGGGAGACTGAAAAATAAATACTAATAAATACTAATGCCATAGGGTTCGAGCAGTGCTGCAGTCGGAGCAAGCATGGGGATGCACAGATAACTTGTCCCTATTGTGAGGGGCATCCTGGAGGGCTTCCAAGCGGAGGCTGAGCTTTGAAGGTGGTTGGCAGAGGAAAGGGGGAAGCAGACTGGGTGGTGGGTTAACACATGCATGGGCACAGAGGGGAGAGGGTGCCTGATGACATGTTTGGGGAATATAGGAAGTTGGGGGTGTCTGGACTTGATACCAGCGGATAGCAAGGTTTGAAGCTGAGAAATGGCACCATCTGGTAAGGAGGCTGGGTTGAGTGCAGTGGGGAGCAGGGGCAGAGAGTACAGAGCTGTTGGTGAGAGGCTGCTCAGAGGGCCAGGGGAGAGAGAAGAGCTGGACATACGCTGCAGAGGAGAGTGGGGGCTGCAGAAGAGTCTTGGTACAGTGGGGGGGTGGATGAAGGGTGGCTCCCGAGTTTCTTACCCCCATGCCGAATAGGCAGAGATCCCACTGGAACCTGGTGGTGGGAAGAGCCCTTTTAGACAAGGTAGTTCCTCACCATGATGCCAGCTGAGATGAAACTGCAAGCACTGGGCCGGGGAAACTAGTGCCCAGGAGAAAGTGGGCTGGAAGGCAGGGCCACCAAGGGCTCTCAGTGGCCACGGAGTCCTGCCGTGTGCTGGGCACCTGCCGTCCCATGTAACCGTTCAAATAACTTGGCTCTTCCCAATTACATGGGGGCAAAAATGGCCTTCAAGAGGCTAACGAGTTTGCTGGTAGTTACCTGGCTCTTAACCAGGAGTCCAGGGTTCAACTTCACGTCTGTCTGGTTCTGAGGTGACTCTCTCCCCTGTGCCACAAGCACCTAGAATTTAAAGAGCAAGTGAGAGAAGATCCAAAGAGGAAGAGTGTTCAGACGGAGGAGAGGAGATCCAGGAGAATGTGCAGGGCCCTGACTCGGGGGCCAGGAGAAAAGAGCCTCTCCAAGGAGGGAAATGTCCATGGTGTAGATACCTCCAGGAGGAAAGGGCTGCAAAGAAGCCACTGTGCTGGGCAGTCGGGGTGTCATGGGTGACCCTTACTTAAAGCAGTTTCAGTGCTGAGTTGGGCATGGAAGTTAATTGCAGAAGATGGAGCAGGGGCTGGGAGGGGAGAAAGCAGAGGGGTGGGTGCAGAGGAGTTTCGGGGAGCTGGCTATGAAGGGAGGGGGAGAGCAGAGGTAGTTCTTCCGTGGAAATAGTGAAATCCTTCACTGAACTGTGCATTTATAACTTCATTATTTTTCTTAAAGAAGTTGTCCCCCCCAAAAAAAAAATTATATATAAGCTTCAGGTCTCACAAAGCCTGGATCCACTTTTGGTGGGATGAGGGGAGGGATGGAAAAATGGGATTGAGGTGGCAGTAAACAAAGGAGTTAGCTCCCAGGCCCAGGGATCAGAGCCTGGTTTGGCCACTCGCCAGCTGCATGACCTTGGGTGAGTTATTTAACCTCTGGGTGCTTCCATTTCCTTTTCTGTAAAACAAAAACCATAAAAGTGCCCAACTCGAAAGGAGGAGGTGAAGATTAAACGCAATGGTGTTCATGAAGGAATTACACAGTGGTTAGCACACAGCAAATGCTCGATGTCTTTCCCATGAGTGCCTGTTATTCTGTTCCTATTAATGTGTATATTCCTAGGTGGAGTACTGAGGAATTTTTTATTTTTTGTACTTTGGGTTTCCTCAGTGGTCTTTGGATCCATGTATCCGTCTTTTGAGTTACCCCATAATTTGTTTCCAAGGACTAGATTCAGATTCTGTTCCGGGAGGTACCTGGAATCATGGGCTGTCTCCCAGGAGAGATGGCTGTGGACCCTGCAGGGTTGTGGGTAGCCATGAAGCTGCAGGGAGGACTTTCTCGGGGCACCCCCTCTCCCACCACCCCCTGGGGACCCCCGCACCTCCTGGGACCTCATACCTGACTTACTGCTGTGCCTGGGTCTGTCTGCAACCCTGTCCCCTGGACCGTGCGCCAAGACGCCCGCTGTTTGCTATTCATCAGATACCTCTTTTTAAAAGAACTTTTGAGCAAGATACTGGAGAGAGGGTGAGTTCGGGATTCCTGAGCATCCTCCCCGGCTGCTGATTGCAGGCCCGCCCTGGATTGTGTCGCGAGCCTTGACAGCTGGTGACCATCAGCTGGCTCCTGCCGCTGGGCCTGGAGTGACAGCTCTGCAGACCCTTGCCCTGCTCCAGACCCTGGAGGCTGGGAACCTCGAGACCTCTGCGCCCGGCCGGAGCCCGTCTCTGCGCGGCCGTACGCCGAGCGGCCGCTTGGTGGCGCTGTGGCTCCACGGGTGCGGGGCGGCTGCTTCCAGCCGCCAGGCCGATCCTGCCGCGCTCACCCCGGGCGCCGCGCTGCTGCTCGGCCGCATCCGCCCGCCCGGCCCCGCGGGCAGCTCTTCCCGCCGCAGCACAAAGCCCCGCGCCTCTGCGAACCCCCAACGAAAGGAGCTTGGGTCCTTGGGGCTGTTGTGCCTTCTTGGTCTGGCCATACAGAGGATCCTCCCCCCAAAGACGTTATTATTTTAAAACATCTTCCTTCCTTCTTTCCTTTCTTGTTTTTGCTTTGATTTACAAGTGTTTTTCGGCTTGGGCCACAGTTCTGCAGTCTGACCAGGTCAGTTAACCGAGGCCGAGCATGCTAAGGCATTGCAATTGAATTTAATCTTAACCGCGATGTTGGGGAGAAATGGCTGGTCTGGTCTGTTTCCTCTTTTCAGACTTCCCTTGAGCTCTAATTTTGCTCCAAAAAATCACTCTATAGGCTTGTGTTTGGGAGAGAAGGGTGTTCCAGCACGTTTGCAAAAAAGGAATACGGTAGAAGAGAATGAAAAAGGAAAATGGGGTAAGAAGGTGCTTTTCAAAAATGAACTTTTTATCAAATTCCAGATATTCTGCAATGTACTTTTATAAAATACTGAACAACATAAAGAAGACAATGAAAAGCTCTGTGATTTTTCACCCAGAAATGACTTTTATAATTCACATATCTCATTCCAACATTTGTGATCATTCACAGATAGGCCCGCCCCACCCCGCAGTGAGATCAGTTTACTCATTTGATTTGCTTGCCTGTTTTTTTAAATCTAATACACCATGAACGTTTTTCCTTGGCAATCTGGCTTTCGAAAGTCTCACTCAAGCGAGTCCACTTTTGAAGTTTTGCGTGCAGAACCCTCTCCACTAGGTTTCTGCGTGAAAGGGTCTCACTGAAGCTGTGACTGGACATTTCAAAGAGGATGGTTGAATTGTAGCATCTGGGGAGAGTGGAACTGGGCAGATGTGACCATTTCTGTAGACTGTGGTTGCCCAGTTTCGTTTTTACAAAGCGAGCAAGCCCCGTTTTAAATCAGTGTTTCTTGGGGAGACTAAAGGAGGGTCCCAAATTCAGGCCTCTGAGCTTTGAGCTCCACTCCCAGAAACTACTAATTCCTGTCACCCTGCAGTTCACGGTGGGCCTGGGGATGTGGAGCAGAAACCCCCCGCCCCCAATTCTCTTCCCCTTGGGCATCTGTATTTATGTCCAAGTCTCCCCTGGCTGCTTGGGGTCTGTGGGATTGAGAAGCCTGGCTCAGGGATCACCAGCTCAGGTCCTTGTCCCTCTGAGGACCCCGGGACAGAGGCAAAAGGGCAGTGTGTGCATGTGGGGTGGTCAGGCTGCTTCACCCAGGTCTGCCTTCCCTCTGGGGACAGAGCAGTGTGGCGCCTGAGATGACTGCCTTCCTGCAGCCCTGACGGAAGCCCATGTCCAAGGTGGCAAGACTTCAGCCAACAAAATGTAGGACTCAGCAAACTTGTGCTCCCAGCAGGAGCAACTCGGGGCCGGGGGCAGAAAGAGGGCTGGGTGGGTGGCGGAGCTCTCCCCCACTCCCAGCTTTGCCCAGCGCAGGGGGCACCTAAATCTGGGAAAAGGGAAATTTTTGTTTTTATTTTTTCCCCCTACTGCTGCTAATCTCCTAGCACTCTGCCAAGTTGTGTCCTGGAGGCACCACGGGTGGTTTGGCTTCTTGGGACTCTGGAAAGAAACCGCACAGGAAAGGGACAAAGCAAGCAGAGCCAGTGTGGGCACTGGAGCCGCACAGGGCACCTTAATGGCCCAGGGATGACCTCGTTCAGGTCCCCTGTGCCCACCTGAGGTCGCCCCGGGGCAGAGGGCTCTGCAGCCAGGGCTCATTCTCTGACTTTGCCTGTTTTCTAGCTCTGCGGTCTGGGGTAAATCACACGACTTCTCAGAGCATCCGTTTTCTTATCTGTAAAATGGAGCAAATACTGTCCAGTCCATAGGGATGATGAGAAGGTTAGTTGAGATCAGGGATGATGACTTCTTAAAAGCTGCTAGTTATTAAATGCTTTCCATGAGCCAAACGCCAAGCTAAAGGCTTTGCCTGGTTTATTCTAGTTATCCTCTCGGGACCCCGTAGTTGCCGTGTTGGGGACTGAGACCTCGGGAAGTGACTGTCCTGTGCCCGGCGTCACCCAGCTCTCCAGCTTCCGAGCAAGGAGCGGGACCCGGAGCCCGGCACTGGGCCGTTTGCTAACTGGTTGCCCCCACCCGCCCCTCCTCGTCCTGCCAAATGGCGACTCCTGCCCTTTGCCAGAGGCTCTCCAGTTTAGAGCTTCATGGATTTCTTCCTCTTGGAGAAGTCATGGATGGATTTCCCTCTGAGAAACTGCACTAGACAAGCCTGTAGTTTTGAACAAGAGTGTTGTGTTCAGTAATAGATCTTCACACTCAGCATCACGAGGCAGGAACGAAATGGTGTCTGCATCTTTTCTCTACTCATGGAGAACGGGCCTTTCGAGGACGTGTGTGTGTGTGTGTGTGTGTGTGCGTGTGTGTGTGTGGAGTGTGTGAGTGTGAAGAGTCCTCACTGCAGGAGGCATAAAGCACATTGGAGCTGAAAGATGTGATCCATGGCGACAGGTGATGTAGCCAGACAAAGCCACGCTGCGGGAGGGGGGCCTGGGGAAGGCATGGGGGGTTGGGAGGAGCCGAGATAGGAGCGGAAGAGACTGGGGCTCCCCCTACCTCGGTGACCTCTGTTTGGCTGCTGCTGTGGTCCCTCAGATTCCTTTAAAGAAGAAAAAGTCCTTTGATTCTACACTTGGGGGAAGAGGCCTAACCGGCAAGGCTGAGGTGACATTTGGCTGAGGAGTTTCCTTGAACAGTGCTCAGTGAGGAGCCAGAGCGACTCGGGTTCCCGGGTGAGGAAGGCTTGCTGCTGTGGGGTGGGTGGGCAGCCAGAGCCAGGCCCGTGGGCAGCCAACTTGGCTACCCTGCCTTGCCAGGGCAACAGTAGGGGACTTTCTGATGGACAGGGGTCTGCCAGGATCATCTGTTTTCTGATGGTGCTACTTCCTTTTTCTGTCTAGCCAACATTTTTACAGAGGCCTTGTCCCCAGGAGATTTGCTAACTTAGGTGTCTGTCATTTCTGTAGGAAAGGCCCAGGGATGTAGTGTATGTACAGTGCATTCATACATGGTGGGAAGCTTCATACACAGGTGTGCACGCACTCACCTCAGTTAAAGGAATAGATCCTCTCGGGTGGGGTGCCCATTTATCGCCCATGAAAGCCAGAAGTGACATCCGAGCAGATGGAGGTGACCTATAGAGTGTCCCCCCCCCCCCATTTTCCAGCCAAGCTACAAGGATCTGGAAGATGCACTTGGTGGACCCTGCCTTTCCCTGATGTTCCCACCAGGTGACTCTGTCCTTGGGAAGAGTTGTCATTGTTTTGATTTTTGTGATGCTGATGGCCTAAGCACTGACTGCCAGGACAGGGGACCCTGGCCAGTTCTTTCAGCTTGAGAAATAACTCCATGGCAATGGTTTTGGAAAGCCTGATGAAAATGGCCCCGGTGAATGGTGGCATTGCCTTCTGCCTTAGGTGGTGATGTTGAGCTTCTCACTGTTTGCTTGACCGTCATGGGCAGGAGCCACCCCTGCCCCAGGACCTGTTTGTCACTAGAGGTGTGTGGTCTTGCAGGTAGGGCAGAGTATTTCCCATAATGCTGTTGATGACAGTCCTGTGCTGAGAACAGCCCTCTGTAGAGCTCTGTGAAGGACACTGCCCTCCAGGAGCTCATGTCAAACAGTGGATGTAGGTACTATCAATAATAGTTTCCATTTTTTGGGACACATCCTATGCCTGGATGGCGGGCTGGATAGTATATCCTTAGTACCTCCTGCAATTTGGGAAAGTAGGTATTATTTATGTTTTATGGGTATTCAGAGAAGTTAAGCAACTTGGCTTAGGTCACACAGCTTGGAATGTGTGACCTGGGAATCTCACCCAGGTCTGTCTGCCCCTCTAGGTAGCACGTTTCCTTTCCACTCTTCTCCATGGCCTCCATGGGATATGGAGTCCTGAAGGGATATAACAAACCCCTTCCCAAAAGGATTTAAGCCAAGTGGAGGTTGGGCCAGGAGAGGGTGGGGACAACCCACAAGACAAGGCTAAAATAAACCGAATCACTGACTTGCTCCCCAGCCCCACATGACCCCACTCCAGCTAGTGTTGCCCCACCAGGCTGACACAGCCCCCTCTGCCCTGCTCCCCAAGGCTGTCTGGGAACAATCGGGGCATGAAGGGCTCTCTGGACAAAAAGGAGGGAGAAGCCTGTGCTCCCCTCCTGGTACGTGGTCCCTGTTGTCTGGCAGCCCCTGGAGAACCAGCCGGACCACCACATGTTGCAGCCCCCGGGGGGCTGTCCAGCAGGAGGGTGCCTAAGATTCAACCCATGATAACAGCCCTCTGCACACACCTGAGCCCCCCCATCCTGGGCGGGGCAGGCAGGAAGGGGCTGCTCTCCTTGGTCTGAGCCTTGCAAGACCTTCTCCTAGCCTGTTGACCCGCTTCTGGGGTTCTCATCGTGCAGGCGATTGGTTGTTCTCTTGGTTCAGTTGTGGGTGAAGAATCTCTTTCCTTGGATTGATGGAAGCTAGACCCAGAGCCTGCTTGGCCTTAGGAGAATTACGGTCAGGTCTGGAGATAGGAGAAGGGGCTCGAGGCCTCTGGGAATGGCCCCTCTCCCCCTTCTGAGATCCTATGTGACTGAGTTTCTGGAAATTGCAAGAGAGTGAAAAGCAGAGTAACCATTTACCCTGGGCAAAATGGACAGCAGAGGAATTTGCCTAAGTAAGTTGCAGGCTAACATCTACCCCCTTGGACCGCCCCGGGGATGAG
>PVKY010001210.1:0-34198 GCA_004027775.1 Bradypus variegatus
TCGAGGCTGGGCTTGTGTAGGGGCTGGCCCAGACTGGGATCAGGGTCAGATTACCAAACCTTCAAAGCTGCAGCTGAAGTCTGGCCATCTCAGGGTCTCCCCCTGCCGCACATTTTCAGTGACCAGCCAGTTCATGAGGGGCTTGAAGTAGCTTATGAGGGCCTTTGTAGACATCTCAGACTGCCCAGTCAGATTCTTTAGAACCTCTGGCCAGGGCTTGCTCGAGCCCAGCTTTAGGGCATCCCTGGGAGAGTGGATACAGTTTTGAGGCTGTGTGGGGTCATCAGTGACCCCCTGGCACTTCCAACCCCAGGCCCAGGGCTTTGCTTGCCAGACTTGACTTACAGAGCTCAGCATAGTGGATAAAATCACAAACTTTGAAAGAAGATTGACCTTGATTTGAATCCTAACTCTGTCACTTGATAGCTATGTGGGACTTTGGACAAGTAATTTAACTTTTCTGAGCTTCAGTTTCCATATCTGTAAAATGGAAACTGTAACAGCCCCTATCTCATAGGGTAGTTGTGATGATTAAACAAGCTCCATAGTTGGAGCACAGTAGACGGCAATAAATGTTAGCTGTTAGTTGTTGTTGTTATTATTATTATTACTGCATTATTACTATTCTCCTGGATTTAAATAGGCATAAATCTTGAGACACTGCTTCCCAACGTCAATAGGTGGAGACAGACTTTCAGTCCTTTCTGGTCTCACAGGGAGAGCTTGGGAGGTTTCGAGAGATGATGCATGTGGGATAGGCTTGGTATGCAGGATTCAGGGACGGGGAAAACGTCAGCTCCATTTCAACACACATCCATTACTTGATGGCAAGGGGTCAAGCCTTAAGCGATATGGGGGGTGCTGAAGCCAGGGCTCCAGGCTCCTCCGCTCCAAGTGCCCCTGCGTGGCAGCAGTGGGCAAATGACCCTTCTCAACCTGTTTCCCAATCCAGCCAGCAAAGAGGTGAGGCTGGAAGCCCAGGAGTCAGAGTGTGAGGGATGGAATAGAGGGATCCAGGTTCAAAACCCAGTAGTGTGCTACTTATGGGACCATCAGCTTCTCCCAGTCTCTTGGCTTCCTCACCAGTAACATGGACCCCATTAATACCTGACTTCAACTAAGTTGCATAATGATGGTGAAACAGGGCTTTGCAGGTTCCAAAGACTTATACACATCACTTAATATACAGCTGGGTAAGAATGAGAAGGGGAAATGAAAGGCTAGTGAATCCTTGGCAGAAAGCACTGGGAAACAATGTAGTTAAGGTCCTAGAGAAATGGAGAAGAAAAACCAAGATGTAAAAAAGAAAACACCACAACTAACTATAGGCAGGAGAATTTTATCAGATGTCAGGGCCCGGGAATAAAAGGAAAGACCTAGTGGGGGAAATCTTTTAGCCACTGAAAATCCACCTATTTAGAAATAGTCCCCCAGGCTGGGTAGGACAGGATGTTTGACTAAAGCCTGGCTGACAGTTCACGTGGACAGCACGTGAGACCAGAGGGCTGCAAGTGGGACAACCAGGTGCTCCCAGATGCTTGCAGTGCCAAGGTTGCAGCAAGATGCCCCATGGACAAGGTCAGGTCCACTGCTACTGGTGAGTGAAGCAGGCACTTGGGGGCTTGGATCAGGTCCAGTTAGAATGCCCCTTCCCAGCAGAACCAGCCAAGAGCTTGGCCCAGGACAACCACATTTAGGAGGATGAGTCAAAAGTAGCAAAAAGCAAATGTTAAGATATATTAGGCAAGGGAGGATTGTGAGAAGATGGCAGCATAGGAAGCTCCAGGAATCAGTCCCTCTGCCAAAACAACTATTGAACTGGCGGGAACTGTCTGAATCAACTATTTTGAAAATCTGGAAACTCTAGAGTCTAGTGGAATGCTATACAGCATCCAGGGAAGACCTAGAGGAGGAGGTTGGTAAATTGTGGTAAATTATAGGTGAATTTCACCCTCTGTACAGCGGCAACCATCCTCTAGCCCCCAGCCACTTGGCAGGCAGAAGTGGGGACTGCAGCCTGGGCTTCTCATGCAGTTTGCTGGTGCCAGTGTGGGCTACAAGGACCCAGTCCTAGAAAACCTGGGGTAGGGGGTGTTCTGATCGCTGATCATTGCTTTTGATCAGCTACTTCAGATTGCTGGGAGCCAGCTCTGAGGGCAGCTGTTGTTCCAACCCCCCTCAGGTAAGAGTGGTAAGACTGGCAGAGGAATCTTATAGAGGCAATATCTTTTTCTTTTTTTCTCTTTTCTTTTTTCATTCTTCATGTGGGTGCAAAATAGTTTGGAAAAGTCCCAGACTGGCAGCTCCTGCCCACATCAACAAGAACAAAAAGAACAAAACCACTAGCAATCCCAGAGGAGCGGGAAAACTTGACTTCCAGAGTTACGATAACACACTACTCAGAAGGGCCAGTTCTCAACAAAAAAATTACAAAACATGCAAAGAAACAGGAAAATATGGCCCATTCACAGAAAAAAAAAAAGAATTTGCCAGAAACAATCCCTGAGGAAGCTCATACACTGGAACCATTAGTCAAAGACTTTGAATAAATTATCTTAAATATGTCCAATGATCTAAAAGAATCCATACACAAACAGGTAAAAGAAATTAGGAAAATGTTTTGTGAACAAAATAAATAGATGGAAATTATAAAAAGGAGCCAAACAGAAATTTTGGAGATCAGAGTACAGTAATTGAAATAAAAAAACCCATTAGATGAATTCAATGGCAGATCTGAACAGGAAAAAGAGAGGAACAAGAAGAAAAGACAATCAAAATTTTCCATGTGAGGGGTAGAAGGAAAAAACAATGAAGAAAAATGAACAGAGAGTCTGAGGGACCTTTGGGATACCATCGAGCATACCACCATATGCCTCATTGGAGTCCCAGAAGGGCAAGAAAGAAAGAAAGGAGAAGAAAAAGTATTTGAAGAAATAATGGCTGAAACTTTCCCAAATCTGATGAAAGGCATGAATATGCACATCCAGGATGCTCAATAAACTCCAAGAAAGATAGACTCTAAGGTATCCACACCAAGATACAACATGGTAAAATTGTCAAAATCCAAAGACAGAGGGTTTGAAAGCAGCAAGAGAGAAATGACTTGTCACATATGAGGGATCCCTGGTAAGACTGACAGCAGATTTCTCATCAGAAACCATGGAGATCATGAAACAATGGGACAGAATATTTCAAGTCCTTAAAGAAGAAACTGTCAACCAAGAATTCTATATCCAGCAAAATTATCTTTCAAATATGAAGGAGAAATTAAGACATATACGGATAGACAAAAGGTAAAAGCAATCACTACTAGAAGACTTGCCCTACAAGAAATGCTAAAGGGAGTCCTTCAGGCTGAAATAAAAGAACACTAGACAGTAACTAGAAACCGCAAGGGAAATAAAGAACTTTGGTAAAAGTAACTACTTAGCTAAATATAAAATCCGGTATTATTGTACTTTTAGCTTATAACTGCTTTTTCCCCTTATATAACTTTATAGGCAAATGTGTAAAACAACATTTTAAATCTTCATTAATGGGATTACAATGTATAGAGATGTAATCTGAGCCAATAACGATACAAAGGTAGAGGGATGGAGATCTATAAGAGTAGGAGTAGAGAGTTTGTATACTACTGAAACTAGGTTGGTGCTAGTTAAACTAGGTTGCTATTTTAAGATCATATGTCTGATAAGGGTTTAATATCCAGAATATATAAAGAACTCCTACAACTCAATGACAAAAAGGCAAACAGCCCAATTAAAAAATGGGTCAAGATTTGAATATATTTCCCAAAGAAGATATTCAAATGGCCTATATATATATATATATATATATATGTATAAATATGCTCAACATCATTAGCCATGAAAGAATTGCAAATTAAAACTACAATGAGATATCACTTCAGACCCACACCAGATGGCTATTATTAAAAAAGCTGAAAATAATAAATATTGGTGAGGATGTGGAGTAATAGGAACTTGTCTATTGTGGGTGAGAATGTAAAATGATGCAGCCACTGTAGAAAACAGTTTGGCAGTTCCTCAGAAAGTTAAACGTAGAATTACCATTGGACCCTGCAATTCCCACCCCTAGGTGTATTTCCAAAAGAGTTGAAAGCAGGGTTTCAGGTGGACATTTGTATTATCAGTGTTCATCCCAACTTCATTCACAATAGTCAAAAGGTAGAAGCAACCCAAGCATTCATCAGCAGATGAATGAATAAAAAATGTGGTATATCCATGCAATGGAATACCATGCAGCTGTAAAAAGAAGTGAAGTGTGGGTACATGCTATAACATGGATGAAACTTGAAGACATTATGTTGAATGAAATATCCAGACACAGAAGGACAAGTATTATATGATCTCTCTTACATGAAATTCTTAGAAAAAACAAATTCATAGAGACAGACAGCAGAAGCCATCTCAGATTTAAAAAGAAAATCAGTGGTTACCAGGGGTGGAAGGAGGGAAGACAGGGAAATTATTGCCAATGAGTAAGAGTATTGGTTTAGGACAATAAAAATAGTCTGGAAATTGACAGTATTGAAAGTTACACAGTATTGTCAATGTATTTAAGGTCTAAGAACTGTCCAATTAAAACAGTTAAAATGATTTTTATGTTATGCATATTTTACCACAATTTAAATAAATTATTTAAAAAACAGAATAAGCTTGCACAACACACATCAGTTAAAAGGAAAAATAAATTTAAGACAACAACAAAAAAGATGCATTAGGCAAAAGAAGAGCAGCTAAGAATTCCCTGCCCTCCCTGCCATCAAGCACCAAACACTCCCCTCTGTTCTCCTCTCCACAGCCTTTTCCACACTGATGTCAAGTCAGCCTCCCCAACACCCAGGAAATCCCCCTTCACAGAAACCTCTTCTCTACCCACTGCCCAGAAAATGGTGTTCCCAAGTCCTTAGCCGGGAATTCATGGTCTCTGACCGTGGGTCTGGATGGGGAGGTGTGAGCAAGGATGAGTGGTAACTGGCAGGGCCCCCACCTGCTTGGCTGCGAAGCCAGACCCCAGGGGTGCTCACCCTGGGTGGGGGTGGGAGGGTGGCGAGAATGACTGAGGCCAAGTGTCCCACCAACTCGATGGGATGAAGGTTCCGAGTTAAAAGTGAGTTGACATAAAGAAAATAACGATGTCTTCTATTTCTTGTACACCTGCGTTTAGGGATAGAGCTCCCTCCTTGCTCCCCCAGCACAATCTCCCCATCCTCTCTGCATTTTCACCCAAGCCCTTTCTTTCTGCATCAAATACTTTCCAGTATTATGGTTATTTATTTATCTCATGGCCCATGGCCCCCTGCTGGACTTTATACCCAGGGAAGGCTGGTCCTCACATGTGCAAGTAAATGTTTAATAAGTGAATAAATGATGGGCAGCCAGAGATGGGTATACAGAGAGCAGTGA
Source organism: Bradypus variegatus (assembly GCA_004027775.1). Taxonomy (NCBI): domain Eukaryota; kingdom Metazoa; phylum Chordata; class Mammalia; order Pilosa; family Bradypodidae; genus Bradypus; species Bradypus variegatus. Next base: position 5,430 of record PVKY010001210.1, read on the forward strand.
GGTGCTCTTATGTTCAACACATTCAGGAAAGTTCAAATCTGGGTAGCTGGCTCAGATAAACCCCTGTGGGGTGTAAGGATGGAAAAGCAAAGCCCAGGAGTCCTGTCCCACAACCTCAAGTGGCTTGGTGGTTACTGACTGACTATGTGATGGAATCACAAATATGCCCATCAGATTGGCAAAGGATACTAAATGGTGTGGCATTGTTAATCCTCTAGAAGATGGAAATATACCTTACGATGACCTTGACCAATTTTGGGAATGGAACTACTGAAATTGCTGAACTTCATTGGGGTAAAGGACCAAGTTGGCAAGTGGCTGTGCAGCTCCATGGTTCGAGCCCTGATCTTGGAACCAGGAGCCCTGAGTCTAACCTCACCAGGGCCTGTATCATTTGACTGATGGGAGGCAACTGGGTGAAAGACAATATGATCTGGAGTCAGTTCTGTGTTCAAATCGTGGCCTTGCCCCTTGCCATGACAATCATGTCATCTCTCTTAGCTTCAGTTTCATGTGTAACATGTGGAGAATAATATCCACTTTGCAAAGTTATGAGCTACTAAAATGAAGCACCGTGAGTGCCAGTCTGGGAGTTCAGCCTATGGTGGTAAATGCTTCATGCCTTTGGCTCAGCCCCCGCCTCCTCTTTCCAGGCTTGCTTCAGGACTGGAAGCCAACTTCACAGAGACAGCCTTGGGAAGTATGGGCTAGATACTACGTACAGGAAAAAGATGGGTCAAGGTGGACCACATGCTCTCCAGAAGGATGACAAGTGGCTGGTGAGAAAACATTCTGGGAACCAGACTGGGCACCTCTGAGAAGAGGTGGGAAAAGCAGAATGCACCCAGAGCAGTTTCAGATGCTGCTGAGAGGATAGGAAAGCACCTTTCAAGGAAAGAATAAGAAGATGTAGCTGGAAGACTGAAGATGAAGCACGACTCCAGTACTGGATTCTCATCTGAGATGTTTTGATTTGCTGGTGTATGTGTGTGTGTATGCTTGTGTTCACATGTGTGTTAGCAGGAAGAGCTAAACAGTCTCTCTGACCACAGAGCTACACTTAGTGAGCTTCCCTTAATGTAGGAAATACTGGAGTCTAACATGAAGAGGAGCTTCCACTAGAATATAAGCTCAATGAAGCTCTGCTCAGTGTGCCCAGGGTGGCTAAATATGGAGAGGGGGTCTGGGACAGGAATGCAGCCAGGAAGGGAGTGGGAACTCGGGACGTATAAGGGAGGAGGGCACTCACCCCAGCATCTTCCCAGCAATTTTAGAGTTATAGATGTCACACTGGTGCAGTGGACCTTCGTGGCCTGAGGCGTTGCACAGTGCTTCATGGAACTGGAACTGGAGAACTAAGCTGAGGAAGTACCTGAGCAGAGGAACGTGAGGAGAGACTGGGGAGTGGGGATTGGGGGTGGGAAGCCTGGAGCCCCTGGGGCTGAGTGGCTCTGACATGCAGGGACATGACAGGCAATGGCCTATGTCTGCAGTCACAGCCCTGGTGAAAGACAGGGCTTTTCCTTGGCCGTAGCACAGCTCCACCTGGCTTCTCAGGCAAAGTCCTGCCTTGGGCTATCCCTAAAATACCAACAGGCTCTCCTCCTGTAGCCTTCCGAACCAGCAGGCACATCAACCTTTGCCTCCCTCTTTCCTGCCCCTTCTAGGTGCCAGTGGAAATGCTTTGGGATATTCCCATCAGCCCTGCCTCCCACAGAGGATCTGGTGTAGAAGCCCGAGAGATTCCAGGGCTCAGCTCCCAGAAAGGTGGGTGGGAGGTGGGCAGGGTTCGGGGGAATGTTGGGAACAAAGACCTTCCTGGAAACCCTCAGATCCGTCCCCACTCAACTGCCCCCCCAAACTTCTCAAGCTGGCTCCGTCAACAGGGCCTGGACCTTTACCGTATGTAGGGCACGCCAGCGGCAACGTGATACTTGGCGCCTGGATCAAAGTCGTCCTCTGTCCGAGGAATTGGGGGGCACAGGCCCTGGTACTTCAACCTGTCAGGAAGAAAGACCAGGGGCTTGTTAGAGCTCCCTGATAGAGTCCTTGGAGACTTTTCCTCTTTGAAGCCCTTGTACATCCACCAAAACTGGACCTGGCATGGACTCAATGCATTTTCATTGATTAAATGAATGCGTTGAAGACACACGGCATTGGGAGTGAGGCTAAAATAATAGCAGCAGCTAACGTTGACCAAGCACTTCCTCTCTGCTAGGAGCTGTGCTGAGCTCTTCAGGTATCTGCTCCTGCTCATTCAACACTTTTGGAGGGTCCCACCTTCCTGGTCTCTGCAAACGCAGGATGCAAGGAGAAGGCAAAGTCCTTGCCTTGGTGGAGCTTGCATCCTAATAATGAGGGAGAGATTATAGACCAATAAACAAGGTCATTTCATCTACTAAGGAGAAAACGGAGTAGTACTACCATTATTCCCATTTTACGGATGAGGGCACGCAAGAATTCTGCTGCCTGACCACTGGTGGGGTCCGTTGGCCGCCAGTCCTGACATCAGACATGCTTGGGGCTGCTAAGCCAGAGGCAGACATGCTTGGGTTTTGGGGGCAGGGGGGAAGGGCGCAATGAGCCTGCCTGTCTCCCAAGTCTCTTTCCACAATGGGGAACGAACTCAGGCCCCTGAACACCCCTTCTCCCGGCCCCATTCCCTCTTGCAGGAATAGAAAGGGAGGGGAGGAGTGGAAGGGCCCTGCCTGGGGGCCAGTGCTGTCTTCTTGGAGAAGCCCAGTTGCGACGCCCATGTGAGCTTCTCAGCTACCCAGGGAGCAGGTGGGGCCTCTACTAGGATCTCTTTTTCACAGATGAGGAGGCTGAGGTCCAGACAGGTTAAGAGACTTGCTCAGTGCTGGTGCCCGATTTAAAATGAGGTCCTGTGATTGGCCACACTGCTCCATCCATGACAGCACAGATGCATGTGACAGCCAACAGCTGACAGCCAACAGCCAATAGCCAACAGCCAACCCTGTCCTGGGGCTCCCCCAGGCTCCAGGTCACCAGCATGGCACGCCCATCTCTGCACTCACTGGAGAGAGCAGAGGCTCCATAGCCTATTGCCGTGAGCTGTTCCCTTGAGGCTGAAAGCCTTGTCCACACCAGAAGGAGACCCAAGGATTCAGGGACAGGGGTGTGGGGTGGAGATGGGGCAGCGGTCCTCCCTACCTGAGGTTCCACCACTCCTGGTTGTAGAGTTCCTTATGGATGGTGCCATCAAAGACCTTCCAGCGAAACACGTCCACCAGGTAGCCAAAGGGGATGAAGGCAATCTTGTCCAGGGCAATGCCCATCAGGAAATTGACCTCATCCTCTAGAGGTGGGACCAGGACAGTCAGGGGGCAACTCCCGGGTTCGTGATCCCTCCAGGTTTGCTCAGAGAGCTCCTGTCCCACTCAGCCCAAGCTGCAGGGTGGTTCAGGCCACCGTCCCTACTGTCCTTTCGGTCCCCATTACCTGCGTCCTGGTTCTGGATGCTGAGCAAGCCTCTGTTGACCAGGTGCTTATGGGAGGAGACCGAGAGGGTGATCACTGACCCCACGGCCTCTTCGAAGGCTGGGTTGGCGCCTGCGCGGAAGATCATAGAGAGGTTCTTATACTGCAGGAAGTACTGGATATGGCCCATCTGGTGGAAGACGGAGAGCAGGTCTTCTATGGTCACCTTGGTGCACTTCTTTATCCTAGGGTTAAAGGGCAGGGGTCAAGGAGCATGGGGATGCCCTGGCAGGGTGGGAGACTTCTCCACTCAACTCCAGAAGGGGCTTGGTGCTTCCCTTTCTCATTCCAGGCCCCCAAGTTGGCCAGTGACCAGGCCCTTCACCCCTGACATTCACCTCTCCCCTGATCCCGGCTCCCATCCCCACTTCCTGCTCCCCTGCCCATCTCCTAAGACTGGCAGACCAATGGCAAATGGGAGGAGCGCAGGAAGGACAGAGGGGGCCGGGGCTGTGGTGCTGGCCCAGCAGGAGCACCTGAAGTCCTTGCCGTTGTAGAAGTCCCAGGCGGAGGACTGGCACACCACCTCCCGCCCGTCGGCTGGCCTCTCCAGCATCGAGCGGCTCCAGAACTCGTGTGGGGTGGCCAGCATCCCCAGGGAGGAGAAGAACTTTTCAGCCTCATGGAACATTTTGTCGGTCTTCCAGTGCTGGGGGGGAGGAAGGGGGTGCGTCGGGCCCCATCCTGTTGGCCCTTGGGGCATGGAGGGGGCGGGACAGACAGAGGCCCAGCACTGACCTGGGTTTTCATGATCTTCGTGATGTCCTCGAGGGGCTTCTTTGGGAAGGGCAAGGCCAGGTCTAAGATGTTGACCCAGGACTGAGCCCACATGTTTCCTGGAAGGGCAGCAGAAGGGCTAAGAGGCGGCGAGACGGCTCTCCCCATCCTGAGCACCTGCTTCAAGTCCCAGCCCTGCCCCTGCCCCGCCCCACCTCTGCCTCCAGCTGGGCCTTTACCCAGGAGGTGGGCTGGGATGGGCCCCTCCAGGTCGATGACCTCAGGCCCATAGAAGCTGTACAGGACACGACGCACGTAGGCATGCAGGTTCAGGTACAGTGGCTCCAGTTCTTGGTAGAGCTGCTCCAGGACTTCCACCAGTTTATCAGACTCATACCTTGAGCGCCACAAGGCCCCCATGTCTTGGTAACCTAGGACAGGAGAGGGGACTCAACCAGGCGCTCACCATCCCCACCCCACCCCCTTTTAGCCCTGGCCTAGCTGGCAGGGGGCACCAGAAACTTCTAGGAAAGCCATCTAACCTTCCTGACCTTCGGTACCTTCATCTGCAAAATGGGAATACCTTCAGGGCTACTGTTTTGTATCGGATCAGATGAGGGATGGAAAAGCACTTAACAAAGTCCATCCTCTGCGCTTCTTGCCATCCTCTGCGCTTCTTGCCAGCCAGGCCCTGCCACCTCTCTCATCTCAGCTGGAGCCCCACCTCCCCCATAACTTTTCGGCCACACTGGCTTTCTCAGCGATGCTCTTTTCTTTCTCTCCTGTCTGACTCGTTTTCATCTTCCAGGGCTTCAGGTAAATAAATGTCAGCGAGACTTTCCCTGACCATCATCCAAAGCAGTCTCTCCTGCTTCTCTCAGCAGCCCCTTCCTCCTCAGCACTCGTCCCAGGAGGTAATTGGGTATGTGTGTTTATTTGAATCTTGTGTGTCTCCCCCAAGTGACTGGAAGCCTGGTGAGAGCAGGTGCCTTGTCTGACTTTTCCCCAGTGCCCTGTGCATAGGTAGGCGCTCAAAGCCACCTTTGCCCCACTGCAAGCCTCATGGTTCCAATCTCCACAGCCCCTTCTTCCTTGCAGATTTTGCTTCGTCTCTTCCCAGGTGTCACTCTGAGACTTGTGCAGTGCCCAGTCTGCTCAAGCCAGGCAGGAAAGGGGAGGGCCTCACCATTGATCTGAGCAGCCTTGTTGCTGAGCTGCACATAGCTCTCGAAGGTGTTGCGGAGCTGGCGGCCCACGGCATCCCGCCAGCTCTGCCACGCCCATACCAGCTCCTTCTCGTCCCTGGAGGTGGCCATCAGTTCTTCAAGGTCTGTGCCCGGGAAAGGATCCAAGAGGGACCCCTGCTCCTGCCTGTCTTCTCCCCCTGGCCACCCAGGGCCTCCCTCCACCCTGCCAACAAGGGAGTGCAGTAGCAGGAGGGAAGGAATGGGGGTGGGGAGGCCCATGGAAGGGACAGGTGGCTGGGGATGGGTGGACCCCAGGCTGCTCACCGGGTTCCAGGGGCAGGCAGGGTCCCTCCTTCAGGCAGGCCTGGCCCATACTGTACGTTGTCTCCATGTAGGCCAGGAGCTTGTTGTACTGGGGGGGCAGGTGTCACCCAGGGCAGGCCCGCTCCCTCGGACCCACCCCCATGCTAGCCCCACCCTCGCCAGAGAGGTGGGCCTGGCTGCAGCACCTTCCTGCCAGCCTCTGGTTCCCTCCTTCCCCAGAGGAAGCTCTGGCCCTGACCCTCCAACCTCCCTCCTGCCCCAGACACTCTGTCTCCCCCACAGGGCCCTCCCTGCCCACCCCTGGGGCAGGGGAGCGTGTGCCTGGAGGCCGGGGGCTCCGTGCATCACCTCCCGGAGCTCGTCCTTGGGCAGGGCCGCCTTGTCTACGTCCTGCAGTTTACTCAGCATGCGCTTCACGGCCGGGTCCCGGAGTTTGGAGATGTTAAACACACGGGCTCGGGTGCCAAAGTGCAGCATGTGCTCGGATCGTTCCGTGTCCTGAAGCAGCTGGGGAGGAGGGTCACCACTTTTGTCACGGGAGCTGGAGAGGGGCACGGGCCCCCAGCTGAACTCCAGGGACATGGCTCTCACCCCACTTCTCAAGCCCACTCTACAGGTTAAGAATCATTGAAGATTGTTAAGAGGGAGAAGGGAGGGAGCCTGGGTCCCTAAAATCATGGGGGTGAGGTTTACAAGGGGAAAGAAGCAAGGGATTCTTGCCCTAGAAAGAGTTTAGGGGGTCACCAAGAAGTCTGGAGCTTGCAGCCTGCTTTAGCACATACTTTGGGGCTTCCCTTTTGCCTCTGGTTCTGGGCAAGAGACACCATCTACTCAAGAACCCTAAGAAAAGCAAGAGGAGGAGGGGCTAGGGTGGAGGTGGTACCACACCATCTGCCCCCAGTTTTCCTTGGTGATGTTGGTGACATAGTTCCATGTGGCCTCCATGAATTGGTTCCACACAATCTGGGCTGTTTGATCATAGTACTTCAGGAATGCCTTTGCCATGCTCTCGTAGTAGAAGTTATCTGCCAGGAAAGAGATGGGCATCCTGTTGTCCTGGGAGGAACCTGCCCCTGTCCAGCTCCCTTGACTGGTCCCATGCTTCCTCAGGCCCTAGTCCCACCTGCGCTCTGAGCACCACTGGTCCTCAGCCATGGCAAGAGCTGACAGTAACAGAGGAACACAAGTAGGGAAGGTCCAGGGAGAGCCATCTTGTGCCCATGACCAAGAGAACAGCAGAGCTGTGTGAGCCTATTGGCCAATCAGGAACAGACTCCATATTGTGACATCAAGGACAACGGATCAGCCATGGAATGTCAGAATTGGAAAGCCCCCACCCACCTTCTGGTCCAACTGTCTCCATTTTATAGGTGAGGAGACTGAGGTCCAGACTAGTCAAGCCAGATGCCCTGGTTCACACAGCTAGTTAGTGGCAGAGCCAAGAGGAGAATCCAAGCTCTTGACTTTTAGACTAGAGCTTGCTCCACCCCACTGGGTCACTTCTCCCAGGGGTTAGAGCCCCTCTTAGACTATGGCCAGTGTCCCAGTTTGTCTGTATTATGTTTCCCCGAAGCACCATGTTCTTTGATGCAATCTTGTGGGGGCAGACATTTTAGTGTTGTTTAGGTTGGAATCCTTTGACTATTTCCATGGAGCTGTGACTCAATCAACTGAGACCTTTGATTGGATAATTTCCATGGAGGTGTTATGCCACCCATTCAGAGTGGGTCTTAATTGAATCACTGGAGTCCTATAGAAGTGTTCACAGACAGAAGCAAGAGCTACAGCTAAGAGAGGACAAAACACACAGACTGGAGGAAGAGCTACAGCTAAGAGAGGACAAAACACCCCACGAGCAACATTTTGGAGACTGCTGTTTTGAAACATAATGTGGGAGCAAATGGACGCCAGCCACATGCCTTCCGAGCGAACAGAGGTTTTCTGGATGCCAATGGCTGTCCTCCAGTGAAGGTACCCTGTTGTTGATGCCTTTCCTTGGACATTTTATGGTCTTAAGACTGTAATTTTGTAACCAAATAAACCCCCTTTATAAAGGCCAATCCATTTCTGGTGTTTTGCATAACAGCAGCATTAGCAAACCAGAACAGCCAGGGATTGATGATACCTCTCCCTCCACAGTCTGGGATCATCCCTAAGCACAGGTGGGTGAGATAGATAGATGGATAGACAGATGGATGGATGGATGGATGGATGGATGAATGGATGGATGAATGGATGGGTGGGTGGGTGGAAGCAACATCTTTGGGTCTCTGGCCTCTGGAAGCATAGTTCTCTTTCTACATCCTTCTTTTCTTATTGTTTTAGAACTTGTGGTATAATATACATAACAAAATTTGTCACCTCAAACATTTTAAGTGTACAATTTAATGACATTAAGTACATTCATGATGTGCAACCATCACCACTATTTCCAGAATTTTTTCATCACATCAAACAGAAACTCTGTACTCATTAAGCAATAACTCCCCATTCCCCTTCCCTTCAGCTCCTGGTAACCTCTAAGCTTTCCATCTGTATGACTTTGCTTAGTCTAGATATTTCATGTAAGTGGTGTTATACAATATTTATCCTTCTGTATCTTATTCACTTAGCACAATGTTTTCAAGCTTCATCCATTTTGTAGCATGGATCAGAACTTCATTCCTTTCATGGTCAAGTAATATTCCATTGTATGTGTTATGGATTGAACTGTGCTCCCCACCCCCAAATATATACACATATATTTTCAAGTCCTAATCCCCAGTCTTGTGAATGTGATTCTATTTAAAAGTAGGACCTTTGAAGGTGTTTTTACTAAGATGAGGACTAGGGTTGTCCTAATCTAGTATGACCAGTATCCTCATAAAGAGAGGAAATTTGGACACAGAGAGAGAAGGCAGCCACGTGATGGAGGCAGATACCAATTTATGCCACAAGCCAAAGAACACCCTGGATTGCTGGCAAGACACCCCCAGAACCCCACAGACTTCAGAGGGACCATGACTCTGCTTAGACCTTGATCAGGATTTCTAGTCTTCAGAACACTGAGACAGTAAATTTCTGTTGTTTTAAGCACCCAGTTTGTGGTACTTTTCTACAGCAGCCCTAGGAAATTCAGATAGCATGTATATACCACATTTATCTGAGTATGGACACTTGACTTGTTTCCATCTTTTGGCTATTGTGAACAATGAACATTGGTGCACAAGTATCTAAGTGCCTGTTTTCAAATCTTGGAGTATATGCCTAGAAGTGGCCTTGCTGGGTCATGTGGTAACATTTGTGTTTAACATTCTGAGGAATTGTCAAACCATTTTTCAAAGCAGCTGCACCATTTTATATTCCCAACAGTAATGCCTGAGGATTCCAATATGTCCATATCCTCACCAACACTTGTTATTTTCTATTTTAAAAATAATAGCAAAATAATAATAATAATAGCCATCCTAAGGGGGTTTTGATTTGCAATTTTTCTAATGACTCATGATGTTGAACATCTTTTCTTGTGCTTGTTGGCCATTTGCATATCTTCTCTGGAGAAATGTCTATTCAAGTCCTTTGCTTATTTTTAATTGGGTTGTTTGTCTTTTTGTTGTTGAACTATAGGAGTTCTTTGTATAATGTGGATATAAAACCCTTATCAGATATGTGGCTTCCAAATATTTTCTTTTGTTTTGTGGGTTGCTGTGCTGGTTTGAATATATTATGTTCCCTCAAATGCCATTATCTTTGATATAATCTTGTGTGAGCAGACCTATCAGTGTTAATTAGATTTTAATTCTTTGAGTGTTTCCATGGAATGTGCCCCACCCAACTGTGGTTGATGACTCTGGATAATTACCATGGAGGTGTTGGCCTGCCCATTTAGGGTGGGCCTTGATCAGTGGAGCCATATAAATGAGCTGACAAACAGAAGGAACTCAGCACAGCTGAGAGTGACATTTTGAAGAGGAGCTACAGCCAAGAGGGACACTTTGAAGAATGCACAGGAGCTGCCGATGAGAGACAGTTTGAAGACGGCCATTGAAAGCAGACTCTTGCTCTGGAGAAGCTAAGAGAGAACAAATACCCCAAGTGCAACTATGAGTGACATTTTTGAGGAACTGTAGCCTAAAGAGGAACATCCTGGGAGAAAGCCACTTTGAAACCAGAACTTTGGAGCAGATGCCAGCTATGTGCCTTCCCAGCTAACAGAGGCTTTCTGGATGCCATTGGCCATCCTCCAGTGAAGGTACCCGATTGCTGATGTGTTACGTTGGACACTTTATGGCCTTAAGACTATAACTGTGTAACCAAATAAACCCCCTTTTATAAAAGCCAATCCATCTCTGATGTTTTGCATTCCGGCAGCATTAGCAAACTAGAACAGTTGCCTTTTGATAAAGTCCAATTTATCTATTTTTCCTTTTGTTGCCTGTGCTTTCGGTGTCATATTAAAGATACCATTGCCAATTCTAAATCAAAAGTCATGTAGATTTGCCCCTATATTTACTTCTAAGAGTTTTATAACTTCATCTCTTAAATTTAGGCCTTTAATCCATTTTGAGTTAGCTTCTGTATATTTATGATATAAGGTAAGGGTCCAACTTCATCTTTTGCATGTACCAAGCACAATTTGTTGAAAATACTGTTCTTTTCCTCATTGAATAGTTTTGACACCCTTGTAAAAAAACAATTAACCTATATATGTGAGAGTTTATTTCTGGACTCTCAATTCTATTCCATTGGTGTATGTGTCAGTCCACATGTCAGTGTCATACAGTTTTAATTATTGTCGTTTTGAAGTAAATTTTGAGGAAGTGTGCATCCTCCCAACTTTGTTCTTTTTCAATATTGTTTTGGCTTTTTGACTTCCCCCGAAATAGCCAAAATAAGATGGGTTTTTCTATTTCTGCAAAAAAAAAAGCCATGAGGATTTTGATAGGCATTGCATTGAAGCTGTAGATCACTTTGGATAGTATTGCCATTTTAACAATATTAAGTCTCCAGTCTAGGGATGCAGGGTATCTTTCCATTTATTTGGGTGTTTAGTTTCCTTCAGCAATTTTAGTAGTTTTCAGTGTACAAGTCTTGTGCTTCCTTGGTTAAATTTACTCCCAAGTTTTATAATTTCTATCTCTTTATGGACAGTCTCTATTTGTTCATACATTGTTCTCCTGGATTTCTTTAGTTCTTTGCTTATGGTTTCCTTTAGCTCATTGAGCATATTTGTGACAGTTGCTTTAGCATCTTTGACTAATAATTCCAATGTCTGGATTTCCTTGGAGATGTTTCTGTCAAATCCTTTTTTATCACCTGTGAGTTTTTTCCTGTTTTCTTTGTATGCCTTATTTTTTTGTTGAGAACTGGACATTTTGAGTATTATAGTGCAGTACCTCTGGACATCAGATTCACCCCCTCCTAAGAGATTGCTGATTTTTTTCTTGTTGAGGGCTGTAGTCATACGTTTGTTTAGTGACTTTCCAAGACTATTTTTGCAACTGTCTTCCTTGTGTGTGTGGCCTTCAAGCTTTCTGTTCCATTACCTCTGTGGTCAGCCAGTGACGTGGCAGAGATTTCTTTAAATGTCTAATTTTGGCAGCCTCTTCTTTCATCATGCAATCTCCTGGTTGCTTTTAGTGTCTTAGTTCCAACATAGTTGATTCTGATAGCTTTTTCCAATTTGGTGGTTGCTTCGGTGGAGGGATTGACACCTGAAGTTCCCTACTCTGCCATTTTGGTGGCATTTTTCCATGTTTTCCTGACTTAACCTTCTATGATTGCATTTTCTCTTTCACACCTGTGATCATTACTAGAGTTGTGCAGGGCCCTTCCTTCCTTTCTTTCCCCCTTTCCCATTTCTCCAGTGTTTTAGTTTCCTAGGCTTCTCCAGAAAATGCCATGGAACAGTTCTGCTTAAATAATAGGAATTTATTCACTTACAGTTAGAGTCTGTGAAAACATCTAAATCAAGGCATCAAGGCAATGCTTTCTTCCTGAAGACTGGCTGCCAGTGATGCTCAGTCCTTCTGCCACATAACAAGGCATGCGGCATCTGCTGGTCTCGCCCATCTCTTCCCAGTTTCATTACTTACGGCTTCCTGCTTCCAGGGTTTCTCCCTCTCTCTTTGTATCCATTCCATTTACAAAGGACTCCAGTAATAGGCTTAAGACCCATCCTGAATGAGATGGGCCTCACCTTTCTTGAAGTAGCCTCATCAAATGTTGTCCTTACAATGGGCCCACACCTACAGGAATGAATTAGATTTAAGAACATGTTTTTCTGGGGTAACTACAGCTTCAAGCCACCACATTCCACCTTCTGGACCCCCAAAAGACATGTTCTTTCTACATGCAAAATACATTCATTCCATCATAATATCCCCAAAGCCTTAAATCACTTAAGTAGCAATGCTTAATACAAAGTCTCATCATGGCTGTTATAGGTGTGGTCTGTCTTGGGGCACATTCCCCTCCATCTGCTAATCTGTGAAATTTAGAGAACAAGTTATCTCCTTCCAACATACAATGGAAGGATGGGAATTCCCATAGGGAGTAATTGAAAGAAAAGCAGGAGCCACATGTACCAAATAATTCCAAAACCCTGCAGGGCATACTCCATTAGATTTCATGGTCTGAGAGTCATCTATGGAAGGATGTTTTGTCCTCTGGGCCTGATGGAGCAGCAGCCCCACCCTTCCCAAGTGTTTGCCCAATGACCATGCTCTCCTGAAACAATGGGGTGAAGGCTCCACACTCTTCAAGTATTGGGATGTTGACCAGGGTCTTCACAAACTTTGAGGTACAGGCTCCACCCTCTCAGGACAGTGGGGTGGTGGCCAGTCTCTCCACAGTCTCTGGGGTAGAGGCTCAACCATCTTAGAACATTGGGGAGGTCACACTCTTCCTGAACAATGGAGTGGAAGGCCTGCCCTCCCCAAGCCCTGGGCAGGCACACCCTTTCACACACATGGGTGTGCTCACTCTCTTGGGCTGAAAAGATGTCTCCCGTCCAGACTTCGGTTTCCATGCCCTTGAAGTGTTTTTTCCTTTAATCTATCCTTTTTCTGTCCCTTTTAGTCCAGCCTGGCAGTGGTTCTATTCATACAGATCTCACAAAAACTCTGTCAGTTTTGCATGTAGCACACACGGGTCCAAACTATCAGACAAAATAACTTTCTACAGATTCTTCCTGGATAATAGCATTCCCAATCCTGACTTGTGCTGAAATGGCTGACTGGATCCATGCTCCGTTAAACCCTCACATGGAGAACTGTATTCTGGGGACTCACTTTCCAGAAGCTCAGAATTTTTCCAAACCATCAATTTCTGGTTTCTCTGTGCCCAGGAGTTCAGTTCTCAGCATATCCCTTTCTGCTCTCATTTTACTATAACCTGCAAGGAGAAGCCAGGCTGCACGTTCCACATTCAGCTTGGAAATTTCCTCAGCTAAATATCCAGTTTCATCACTTTCAAATTCTGCCTTCCATCCAACATCAGAACTTGATTGGCCAAATTCCTTGCCACTTTAAAAGGATCGCCTTGCCTCCCATTTCCAATAACATATTCGTCAGTTTCTTGTAAGGCCTCATCAGAAGTACCTTTAGCGGTCATATTTCTACATCTCTTCAAAGCAATCTAGGCCTTTTCTATCAAGCGCCTCACAATTTTTCTGATCTCTCTCCATTACCCAATTCCGCTGTTTCCACATTTTTGGTATTTGCAAAAGCAGCATCCCACTCTCCTGGTACCAAAATCTGTTTTAGTTTCCTGGACTGTTCCAGCAAATACCATGAAATGGTTTGGCTTAAACAACAGGAATTTATTTGCTTACAGTTCGAGTCTGTGAAAATGTCCAAACGAAGGCATCATCAGGGTGACGCTTTCCTCCTGAGGACTGGCTGCCGGTGAGCCTCGGCTCCTCTACCACATGGAAAGGCACACAGTAGTGTCTGCTGGTCTCTCCCTTCTCGTCCTGGTTTTGTTGATTTCGGCTTCTAGTTTCTGAGGCTTTCTCCCTCTCTGTATTTATTTCGTTTATAAAGGACTCCAGTAAGAGGATCAAGACCCATCCTGAATGAGGTGGGTTGTGCCTGAACTGAAGTAGTCTCATAAAAAGGTCCTACTCACAATCGGTTCACACCCCCAGAAATAGATTGAATTTAAGAACATGTGTTTCTGGGGTACATACAGCTTCAAACTACCACATCCAGGGGGAACCTGACCTTGAGTTTGCATTCAGGGGAAGGCACACAAGATAGAGGGAAGGCTACATGGGGCATGGAGAGATGTGGTCAGCCCAGTCCATTTGGGAGGCTGTGACTGGCACCTTCCATTCAGGGGGCATGTCCATGAGTGCTGAGCCTGGTTTGAGTACCAGATGCAAGACCCCAGCTCTACGCTAGCCCTTGGTGATTCCCCAGGAACCTGAAACATCTGTTTGGGGAGAACAGCTGTGTCTGTTCTACCTTGGGGATTCTGTCCTTAGACGTACTTTCTCCTACACCCATGACACCATTACTCACCCTTCGCAGCCCAGATCTGCCACATCTCCACACTCTCCCCACTCCACATGAGCTAACACCATAACCAGAGAAACTGACCAAATAACCCTCAAAATATGATCTGTTGTGCTCAAAATATATTTAAAACACAAGGAAATTTTTACAATCAGTGACAATTCTGGTTAAGCTGATCCATTGAGCTCACAGGGAAATCCTCTCTCCTGCTTCAAACTTGCTTGATAAAATATATGGTTCTGAAAATGCAAACTATAGAACTGAGCTGGAAAGCAAGAAAGGAGGATCTCCTGATGTTAGAAACAAAAAGAGGACCCGCCCAGAGAGTGTGAGCTGAAGTCTTGGGGCCTATGTGGGGGTCAAAATGTACCCATGACCAGAAAGCTGCAAGTGTTGGTGACTTCTTAGGGATAGGCGACACTCTCTTGGGGATAAATGGCTTCCTCTCAAAGAGGAAGCAAACATGAAACTGGTCTTGGGACATATTCACAAACTGATGCAGGCAGAAGAACTGAGGAAGGCTATTCTCACTGAAGATGGCTCATGGGTCAAGATTGCCGAGTCCAAGAGGAATGCCAGTGCTGTGAAGGGCAATACCCAGTCCCTCACCGAGCACTTTCCAGGTGCTGGGGCCCATTTGAGGCTTTTAGCATATGAATATCCACAACAACCCCACGCAACAGGAACTGTGATCCACAGCCCCATTTCACAGATGAGGAAATGGAGGCAGAGAGAGGATCTTGCTCATGGTTACACAGTTAGCTAGCACGCAAATCTGCATGGTTTGGCTCCTGTGCCAAACCAGGCACAGGGAATGGGGCAGGCCACACCTGAGGAAGAGACTAGAGCAATCTGAAAGGGCTTAAAATACAGAGATAAGAGAAGGAAAAGAATCCGTAAAACAAGAATAGGTTTTTGTGAAAACACAGGAGCTTTGAAAAAAAGAAACACAGATGCCAGAAATGAAAAATGCAGCTATTAACTTACAAAAATGAAAACCTTGGTGGACAGGTGAAGTAATGACTGAGAAGCAGAATAATTGGGCCTTAAAAGACACAGCTGGGGAGATCTCCTGGCACAGAGGATCAAGAGGAAAAGAGAAGGGATGAGGCATATGAGCAAGAAATGGAAAACTTGGAGGACAAGATAGAAAGCTTCAAGCAGGGTCTAACAGGAATCCCAGAACAGGGGACTGGAAAGAATGATGCTGAGGTAACATTCAAAGAGATGATGGCTGAGCATTTCAGAACCAGAGACAGAGTCCCCTGATGAACAAGCTCATTGTGTTCCCAGTAGGAAAATAGTCAACAGGGCAGGGAGGTATCTGGAGAAATTTACTGGAATGTGAGTTGGAAGGCAGGAGTTTCAGGGCAGCTCTGTCATCAGACTGCTCTGGACCTCTTTCTCCATGAATCCAATGAGGGGCAGATCTTGGCTTGATCTTCAGCTCTCATACTCTGTGCCTTGGGCATGTTTGATGCACGGGGAAGATGAAGAACAATCTTAATCAGGAGATGTTGCAATCATTATAAGGAGAGGAAACTAAGTATTGGGATTTTTTAAAATTCAGTTTTACTGAGGTATATTCACATACCATTCAGTCATCCATGGTGTACAATCAACTGTTCACAGTACCATCAACTAGTTACGTATTTATCATCCCGATCAATTTTTGAACATTTTCCTTACATCAAAAAGAATAAAAATAAGAATAAAATGTAAAAGTAAGAAAGAACTTCCAAATCATTCCACCCACACCCTATTTTTCATTTAGTTTCTGTTCCCATTTTTTTCTACTCATCCATCCATACACTGGATAAAGGGAGTGTGAGCCACAAGGCTTTCACAAGCACACTGTCACAACATGTAAGCTACCTAGTTACACAGTTGTCTTCAGGAATCAAGGCTACTGGGTTGCTGTTCGACAGTTTCAGGTATTTCCTTCTACCTATCCCAATACACTAAAAACTTAAAAGGGATATATATATATATATATATATATATATCGCATAAGAATAACCTACCAGAGTGACCTCTTGACTCCATTTGAAATCTCTCAGCCACTGAAACTTTATTTTGTTTCATTTTGCATCCCCCTTTTGGTCAAGAAGATTTTCTCAATCCCACGATGCTGGTCCAGGCTCATCTCTGGGAGTCATATACTATGTTGCTAGGGAGATTTACACCCCTGGGTGTCAGATCCCCCAAGGGGGGAGCACAGTGAGGTCACCTGCCAAGTTGTCTTAGCTACAGAGAGAGGCCACATCTGAGCAACAAAGAGGTTCTCTGGGGGAGACTCAGGCACAATTATAAGTAGGCTTGGCCTCTCCTTTGTAGTAACAGGCTTCATAAGCGCAAGCCCCAAGATTGAGGGCTTGGCCTACTAAATTGTCAGTCCTCAATGTTTGCGAGAACATCAGTCATAACCCAGGTGGGGATGCCCAAACATTTCCGCATTTTCCCCCTGCTCCTCAAGGGGGTGGTACTGGGAATTTTTATAATATCTCCTCTAATCTTCATAGCAATCCTGAAAGGGATTTATGAAAACCATTTTATAGATGTGAAAACAAGCTCACAAAATTGAAGTAAATTGTTTGAGGTCACACAGGTAGAGAGTGCATTGGTGGGGGATTCGACTTAGGCTAAGGCCAAAGCTTCCCAACTCTTGTCAGAGCCAGGGTGGGGATGGAGTAGGTGGCTGGCAGTTGGGAGGAAGGGTGGGAGGCTGGAGGGGGTGGGAGGGTGGGAGGCCTTCGGTTGGCGTGGGTAAGAGCTGGTTATGGAGATGCCATTGGCCAACGGGGCCACCCTTAGAAAACGTGGGTCTGGTCCCTCTTTCTGCTGCCAACACCGTCTCTCCCTCTGTCACCTTCTAGGAAGACCTGGCTTCTCACCCCTCACCCAAGGGTGCAGAAATAGGAGTTCTCTGAATCATTTGAATACTTCAAACGGTCTAGTGGACAAGGCTGGTGAGGCCTTCTACAATGTTACATGTCTTTGCCCTTCCTCTGAAGCTCAGCACTTTCAGGGTTGAACACCAGCCTCTACAGGCCATAAAAAGAGGAAAGAGAGTGATGTAACAATTGAACTTTGTTTATCTGACAAAGATCTTTCAAAACATCAGGCCCAGGGATGTGGAGGGCTGGGGATAACAAAAGATGTCTTTGGTGATGAAAAGGTTTGTGACCATTCAGAGAGCATGTTTATAAATTCCATTGTCTCGAGAGTAAACTTCCACTCTCTCGCATGTCCAAAAAGCCTCAACGCCACATCCTGCCCCATGGAACAGGCCTGCACAGCTGAGACTGTGTGCAACACAGGCAGACAACACACACACACACACACACACACACACACACACACACACGAGGCAGCCGGGAAGGGGTGGGGGTTAAAAATGGAGGACTCCAGGACACTGGGGGAGGCCCCTGGTGGGTCAAAGGTATCAGCAAGGCCAAGAGGGCCTGACAGCGGGGGTGGCTGCAGAGGGGCATCTGGCCCCAGCAAACTGACCAGCTCCCCTTTGGCTGGGTTCTAGGGTTGGTATTTAAATGTTTGAAAAAATAGATCTAGAAATGTTAACTGAAAAAAGAAAAAGGATCCACAACTGTAAATATTATATGATCCCATTTAGAATATGTGGCAAGGAAAAAATAAGACTGGAAAGACAGACACCAAAATGTCAACCATGGTCATTTCTCAGTGTTGAGACGAAGGTTTTTATTTTTCAAATTTTCTACAATAGGCACATAGATCTAAGCTACTAAAATGTCCCTCCAAATGGCACTCTCCCCGAGCCCTCTCAGCCTTCGGAGGGAAGGCTCTGGGTGGGGGTGTGTGTGTGGAGGGCAGGCGGGGGTGGCTGGGCAATGGCCAAGACTCAGTAGTGGGGGCCCCTCTGGCAGGGGCCCAGGGACTGCGGATGCCCGAGTGGTGGGCTGGGACTCAGGCGCTCCTCTCACCATGCAGGCGTAGGGCTGGTGCTGGCCTGGAAGGGCGGTGTTGGGAGGGGGCAGGCAGGGGCCCGAGGTGACCCCAAGGCCGGGTTGACCCCCTTGGTCAATCAGACACAACCAGGCCAGCAGGGGACAGCCAGGAGCCTACCCCTCTGGGGGACCGGGCCATTTACAGGAACAGCTGGGACAGGAAGCCAGAGGGACAGGGCCCGGGGCAGGCAGTGGCCTGTGAGGCCAGCAGCCCCACCGTGGCGGCCCCTGCCCACCCCTGCCTCCCAGAGCCCTCCTGGGCCGGCGCCAGGCCTGGGCAGGCCTGGGGCAGGACACTTGGCTGGCAGCCTGGGCCACAGGAAAGAAAGTCTTGGGGGCTGGTTGGGGCGGGCACTGAGGCTCTGGGGGAGTCTCTGAGGCTCTTCTCTGGAGAAGGATGAAGACACCCAGGAAAGTGGCCCCCTAGACTGCCAGGAGGCAGGAGAGCAGCCCTGTCCCTGTTCCTGGCTTCCCTGTGAGGGACACAGACTCATTTGGGGAGGGCAGGACCTTTAATTGTATTCACAGAGAGGTTGGGTGGGGGCTCTGTGTTTGGCACCCCGAGACTTGGGTGGGAGCTGGGGTCCGGGACGGGTGGCGTCTGGAGGACGGTGCCGGGGGACGGGCTGGACGGGGAGGGGTGGCCCGACCCTGGCCCGCGCCCCAGGGCCCCACCTCGCTCACTCGGAGGGCGTCCCGGGCGCCCAGCCGTCTCAGGAGTGCCTCAGCTCCACCTCGGAGCCGAACTGGGGTCCCCGGTGGGGCCGGCGGAAGCTTTGGTGGCGGATGCTGAAGAGCCGCTGGGTCAGGCCCAAGGTGGCCACGAGGAGGGCGACGCCCAGGAAGAGCAGCACCCACTGGCCCACGCGGGCCTGATGCGCCTCCAGGTTCAGGCCCAGGAAGCTGACGCGGCCGGTGACGGGGAAGGAGGCTTCTGAGCTACCTGGGTGGGGGAAGCAAGGAGAGCAGGGCTTGGGGCCACGTGGTCCGGCTTCCCTGTCAGTGCTCAGAGGTCAGAACGGACCCTGCCCACCCTGGGGAGGGGCGCAGCCCTGAGCGGGCTCTGAGGGGCTGGGGCTGACGGTGGACAGGGTGGCAGTACCGGAGTACGGTGTCCAGTTGTACTGGGGCCAGCCCAGCTTCTCCCCGTGCCGCCCGTTCTCCTCGAGGAGCCAATCCAGCAGCGGCTTGAAGTAGTTCATCATGGCCGAGGCGGACATGTTGGGCTGCCCGGTGATCAGCTTCATGGCTTCTGGCCACGGCTTACTGAAGCCCAGCTTCATGGCTTCCCTGGGGGAGCACCAGGGAAGGGAAATCGAGTCAGAAGCCCAGGTGGGAAGGCTGAATATGCATCCCTGGGCCTAAACTTCCCTTGGAGGTCGGGACGGCCCTGGGGGTTGGCAGGAGGGAGGACCTGGGCCCAGAGGGGTTACTTGTTCCTGGAGTTCCCAGCCCCAGCGCCCAGATGGCAGGTGTTCCCAGAATAGCCTCTAGTGGGTTCTTCCAGGTCAGAGGCAGAGAACAGCCAGAGGAGGCAGAGAAGACTCACGCCAGGCGCGTCCCGGCCTCCTTGGACTGGTAGATGTCACACTGGTGCAGGGGGCCCTCGTGGCCAGCCACCTGGCACAGCGCCTCGTGGAACTGGAACTGGATCACGAAGCTGACGAAGTACCTGGGGTGGAGGGAAGGCGTGGCACGGGGTGCCCCTGAACCCCAGCCCCTTCTCCCTGGGACAGTCACACAGGCACAGCAGAGCCAAACCACCCCCCACCCCACTGCAGGCGGGATGTCAGGGCAAACCCACTCGGGCCTGCAGAGCACCCGAAGCTCCCTCTTGCGGGAGCTGTGTAGGTGCCTCCCACCTGTGAGCTGCCCCCACCTCTTGAAAGGGGCTCTGACGGGCTCCTGGGATCAACTCTGGATGAGTAGGATCTAGGCAAAGCTCCTCCAAGATTTGATGGCCTGCTTTAGAGGCATGAGGCCCTGGGGTGTGTGCAGGTGAAGGCCAGCTGTTGCCACAAGGGCCACATGTATGCGGGAGGTAGGTCTGGGCAGAGAAGCCCACCCATTGGCCCCCTTTAGCCTGAGGCAGCAGGAATCCCTTGACCAGAAATCTGCTGGTCGGGGCTGGAGAGGTTTTAAAGAATGTCCCAAGCCAGCTGGCGCAGGATCCCACTCTGAATGCTGGGTACAAGCCAGGTTCGCTGGCTTCACTGGTGTTTCCTAAAAGTGCTTTGCTGAGGTCAGAATTTGGAATGCATCCTTTGCCCACCCCTGCCTGGAGAATGGTCAGTGCCAACCTCGGAGGCTTAACGGTCGCTCAGGCCGGGACTTCTATACAAAAGGTCAGCTACAGCGTGGACCCTGGAAACCACCAGAAGGGGGCAGGGCCCTTCCTTAAGGGTCATCCCTGGTGCACTGTCAGGTCAGGCCCATTCCGAGGTACCCCAGGGATGCACATGTGGGGACAGAATTTACCCATCCCGCAACTATTAGGGCTTAGCTGTGTGCTGGCATTGTGCCAGGTGCTGTCTGGAAAGGTGGGCCTGGCGGTGGTGATCCCAGCCCTCCCTGGGCTTCCAGGGGCCCCAGGGAAGGGCTAGAGGCTGCCACAGCCCTTCCGGGTGGCCCTCAGTCCCTCTGAGCCTGGCCGGGGCTAACTGCAAGCTCAGGGGCAACTGGAGCAGCACATTGAGGTCTCCTGAGACCTGTGCCCCCAAAGGGCTCCAACCCCCAAATCACCCTGCCTAGCTCAAGCCACTATTCTTGCTTAGTCCTCAGAAGGAAAGGGGCTGAGTGCGTGTTCAGGCTATAGCTGCGGGCCTCACACGATATGCTTTTTACACTGTTTACAACTTTCTTTTAAGAGTAATTAAATAATGGCTGACTATGGCCATCATTTCCAGAGTGTGCTACATATTAGACATGATGCTAAGGATTTAACCCTTGCAGTAACCCTGTGAAACAGGTGAGAAACTGAGACTGAGGAATTTGCTTAAGAAAACAAAGTTGTGCAGCAGGGATTTGAACCTAGTCCTGTCGGACACCAAACCCAGGACTATAACCTTACCCCTAGCACCATAGCCTCCCAATTTAACTGGGTCTCTGTCCTTTATGTATAGAAGGGCTTTCAGATGTGATGCAAATTATTATCACTGGCAGTGTATCTGTGTATATGTTGTCTGTGTGAATGTGTATATGCACACGGACCATAGTGTGTGTACATGCATGTGGGTCATAGTGCGTGTGTGTAGATGCTTATGGGTCATAACTAGTGACTGACCACAGTCTTGTTTGGGAAAACAAAAGTGCTCAGGCCATGATCAAGCCACGGGTCACAGTTGACGCCAGCTCCCCAGCCAAGGTCTCGGACCACCAGCAAATTATCGTAGGGTGAATTTCTGTTTCCAACTGTTTGGATATAAGAGGCTCTCTCTATATCAAAAGGATGCTTCAAGAATCAATAACCAGCGGAGGCAGCAGTGGGTGCGGGCATGGTGCTTTCAGCAGCCCGGCTGGCTCAGCGTCCCCACAGGGCACTGGAGCTGCAGCTGATCAGCTGCGGGCAGCCACCCCGCCCCCAGCCACATCTGTCTGTTACCTGAGATAAGGCACACTTGAAGGGATGTGGAACTTGGCCCCCGGATCAAAGTCGCCTTGAGTCCTGGGCACTGGGGGGCAGAGGCCCTGGTACTTTAACCTGTCAAGGGGAATGGTGTGTTGGAGGAGAGTTTGGGAGAAGCAAGCTGGGGGAGTTGGCCTTTTTGACCTGAAGGGTGGTCCCTAGACCCAGGACTACCCTGGGCTTTTCAGACTCTTGCGTTCTGTGCCTCTGTGCACTGTCACCCCTACATGCCCTGTTGCTCTCTCTCTCTCTCTCTCTCTCTCTCTCTCTCACACACACACACAAATAACCCAGGTGCACATACACACACACTATGACCCACATGCATGCATATACACTATGATCCATGTGCACGTACACACTCACATAGACAACATATACACAGATACACATAATTATCTTATGGAACAGAGACACAGGCACCCAAACACAAAATAGATGCTCACACTGGCACGTCCTCAAACACACAGACACACACCTGAAGCTCCACCACTCCTGGTTGTAGTTCTCCTTGCTGATGCTTCCATCAAACACCCTCCAGCGCCACTGGTCAATGAGGTAGCTGAAGGGGATAAAGGCGATCTTGTCCAGAGCCATCTTCATGAGAAAATTGATGTCGTTCTCTGCCAAGGGAAGGGAGCCTGGGCATCAGATCTACTCCCGCCCTCTGCCAGGTCTTAGCAGCTCGGCTCTTAGTGTGCGTGATGAATGGAGGGGGGAGGGGGGCGGCACCCCATGGGTCCTGTAACCTGCCTCTGAGATGGCCTGTGGATTCCATCCTCCCAGGCTCACTCTGCTGGGGACCCCCTTGCTCCCCACTGACCCCATCTCAAACTCTGCCCCTGGGCCACTAATTCTTCCTCTTTACTACCTCCCAAACTCGGCTGTCCCTTCTTGGTCCCTCATGCTCCAGGGGGATCCTGCTCCTCTCTCACCATAGCCGCTGCTCTCACTACTCAGCAGGTTGATGGTATGTAGGTGCTGGGGGGTGGACACTGAGAGCGCCAGCACGTCCCCAATGGCCTCGTGAAAGCCAGGGTTGGCGCCTTCTCGGAGGGTCACAGGCAAGTTCTTGTATTGCATGAAATACTGTATGTGGCCCATTTCGTGGTGGGCCACCAGCAGCTCCTCCATGTTCACAGTGGTGCACTGCTTGATCCTGGGAACAGAGTGGGGAGGGGGGTTGGAAGAGGGACAGTGAGGAGCTCTGGGGCAGAGAGGGACCAGCTGTCCTTACAGAGAAGACCCCGATCACTGCTGCATGAGTGATGGCACGATGGGAAGGAAACGAAAGGGAGACATGGAGAGAGCATGAGAAAGGGGATCTGGGGCATGAGAGCCCCCAAAGAATTCATTCTGGCCATTCCTTTGCCTCCAACTTTCCTGAATAACTATAGCCCACACTGGCATGCTGCTTTCTAACTGCAGAAGGTTAGAAGCATCGGGACACTGTTATGTTCAGTGCAGTGTTTTCTAGAATGTGCGCCCCGTGGTTTCCCACGTGCAACGTTTCCACTCTCCCAAGACTGAATCTTTCCTGAAGGAAACAGCAGTGTCTGAGCTATTCTGCATCTCTTGCAGCCCAACACCAGTAACATGTTCATCTTGAATTCTTACGGCCAGAATTGAAATGACATCCGCAGAGATGACCAAGTCAGAAGGTTACACTTCCCTCTCATTGAGCTTTCCTAGTGCTCTTTTGTGAGCCCATTCCAGTTGCAGAAAATTCTCCCTTGGATCTAATAGAAGCCCTTCAGTTCAGGTCAACTCCAATTTTCTGTCATTCTCATCAGGAGATCGGGGAGGAGCTGCCCAGCAACCTGGTCATAATGAAGTTGGGGTCTGTCTACCTTTTCCTCTGACTCCTCATAAGGGGGAGATCCTTAAAGAGCTCCCATCCCTCTTCTTGGTCCTGTCCACTTCTAGCCCTTCAGCTGTAGTCCTCAGGCCTTTGGGTGCTGGGCTGAAGAGCCCAAGGCCAGATGATCCTGTGGACCTTCTCTAGGTGGGTTCCAGGTTCTCTGCACCCATTCTTCTTCTAGGAGACACTTCATCAGATATGGTGGCTCCTCTTTGCCACTTCTCCCAAGAAGTGGGGTTTGTTTTCCCTTCCTTTGAGTCTGGGCTTGCCTTATGACTTATTTTAATCAATAAAATGCACCGGAAGTGAATCTGGACCAGCTTTGGACTTAGCCCCTAACAGGCTTGGCTGCTGCTGCTTATGCTTTGGGGACTGCCTGCTGCTGCCATCTAAGAAGTCTACCTGCCTGAGACTGCTATGCTGGGAGGAAGCCCAAGTGCATGGTCAGGTTGCCTGGAGAGAGCAATGCCCAGCCAACCCCCAACTCTTCCAGCCATCCCAGTCCAGGTACCATACATGTGAGTGAAGAAGCCAACTTGAACACTCCTGCCCCAGCACATGCCACATGGAGAAGAATGGAGGAACCCAACAAGGCCCCAGACAGATGGTCCCCATTGAGCCATCCCAGCCATCTCCAGCCACAAGAGCTAACCCAGCTGAGGTCTCAGTTACTGAGGAGCAGGGATAAGCCATTTCCACTGGGTGCCACCTGAATTCCTGACCCATAAAATCAAGAACATGATAAAAGAGCTTTGTTTTATACCACTAGGTCTTAGGGTGATTTATTGTGCAGCAACAGATAACTGAAACCCTGTCCTTGGATGGAGACAGCTTCTGAGCTTCTGTCATTAATGACGATGGATCTGTACAAACCCCCCACGTCCTCATGTGCCTCCCTGTGTGCACAGTCACTTGGGGAGGGGGGACAGCTGTATGCAAGGGCTGTCTGGAGTGGGGGAAGGCTGAACAGCTCTCCAAGTGACCCAAACCAGGACTAGGACCTTGAGCATTGGCCAGTCATCCAAGTTGACCAAGGTGGTCAGTGCTTCATTTGGTGGGTGGGGTTTTCCCAACACAAGCCAATCGCTGACCTGGGGCCAGGCCCAACTTCTTGATCCTCAGTCCCAAGTTCTGGCCCCTGTACCCTTTCTCTCTCTGCCTGCTCTGGCTGAGGCCACTGCAGAGGAAACTTTCCTTGGCTCATCTCCTTGCCCACTGGGCTGAGGAAAAGGAACTCCCACCCCAGCTCCAGCCTGGACACACCTGAAGTCCTTGCCGTTGTAGAAGTCCCAGGCAGAAGCATGGCAGACCACGTCCCGCCCATCAGCTGGCTTCTCCAGCATCGACTTGTTCCAGAACTCTGGGGGCACAGGCAGCAGCCCCAGGGAGATGAAGAAATTGTCAGCTTCCTCAAACATCCTCCTGGGTGTCCAGCCCTGCAAACAGATGGAGCTCTGCTAATCCTGGGGGATGTGGGAGCGGAACATGCGCTGCAGGGTGGGGAGGAGTGTACTGGGAGAGGGCCCAGCTAGAAGGGACCCCTGATTGAGGGGGTTCTCTCCCACCCCCAGCAATCAGAGGGCCACCCGTGGAGGAGGTGGAGTGGAAGTTGGCACAGACCTGCTTTTTCATGGCCTCAGTGGCATCCAGTTTGGGGGCTGAGGGGAAGGGCACTACCAGTTCATAGATGTTGGACCATGTCTGCGCCCACATGTTCCCTGGAGGTGGGTGAGGGAAGAAAGGGCAGAAAGAAGGGTGGCAGATGTTACTTCTTAGGCTCCTCACCCCATGCAGGAAGAGGGAACCATATCCCAGTCCTGCAAAGCACAGCAGCACCTCGTGACAATCTCCTGTTTGCCAACTTTGACACACGTGGGATTGATCTGTGCATCAAGCCTGCAGGGTCGACTGCTGGTTACAGCAGAGGACCTTGCTGGTCACCAACAAAGGGGTCTCCACTGTGCCCTGAGAATCGGGGACCAATGTCACGAGCAACTCTTTATGGGTCCCTAGACACCTGCCCACACGGCCACTGGGCACCCAGCACTGTGCCAAGCACATTGTGTGGAAAAATTTGCAATCTCCCTGCAAACAGTGCCATCCGGATTCCCACTGTGTAGGAGGCTGGGGAGTCAAGCAACCTGCCCAGAGCCCATGGCCTCTAAGTGCCGGGGCTGGGATTTAAGCCCGTGCTTGTGGTCAGTCGCTGCTGTGTCCCCCGGGCCGCCTGGCGTTGGTTTATGCAGGTCACCTGTCAGCAACTCTGAGTTTAGGGTAAGAGGAGAAGAGAGCCCAGTTTTCCAAGATTGGAGAAAAGGTAGCTATTCAGAAATTGAGTGGAAAGGCTGAGAAATACTGTTTGGAGTAGAGATTTTTGAACCGATAAACTGATAGCAGGTTGGAGTCTAAAGCGAGAGAGACAGTGCAGGAAGGGCCTCTGGTCCACATTTGCCAGCGCCAGGGCAGAGTTCTAAGCCCTGCTCTGCCTTTGCCCCCCACCCCCACCAGGGCGCCCTCAGAATGGTGCTCTCCCTCCTGGGGTCTTTGCCCTCCTCAAGGCCGGCTGTTTCCTCACCCAGCAGGTGAGCAGGGATGGGGCCCTCCGGGTTGATGTACTGGGGCCCGTAGCGGCGGTACAGGGCGCGGCGCACGTAGGCGTGCAGGTTCAGGTAGAGCGGCTGCAGCTCCTGGAACAGCTGCTCCAGGTCCTGCTCCAGCGACGGCATCTCATACAAGGCTCTCCACGAGTCCCCCGCGTCCGTGTAGCCTGCAGAACACCTGCCCTTCTCTGAGCCCCTCCTTCCCTCCCAGGTGCCCTTCCTTCCCCCAGGTGATGGTCCCAGAGGACCTCTCTGTAGAGGGGGCCTGGGGGGACCAGAGAAGCCGGCAGTGTCGCCAGGAGGGTCTCACCGTTGAGCCTGGCCGCTTTGTTCATGAGTTCCACGTACTGGGGGAAGAAAGGGAGGGTGGCTCTCCCCGCCTTGTCCCGCCAGTGCTCCCACGCCCACGCCAGCTCTTCATAATTCCGGGACGTGCCCATCAGCTTTGTCAGTTCTGGGGGAGGGCGGGCAGAGATCCATGTATGGCTCAAGCCCCCAGCCCTTTGCTCACCTCCCACCTCCTTGTGAGAGGAACCTGGTTGTACACTTCCGGAGGCGGGATGAAACTGGTGCAACCCTAGGACATGACTGGACAGGCAACAAGTCCAGTGAAATGGGAGAGGGGATGGGAGCCCACATCTACTGCAGGGTTTCGGCAACACCAGGAGGCCCAGTCTGTCCGTCTCTCCAGAGGAGCAGGGTACAGGGTGGCTGGGCCCCCAGCCAGGAAGCACAAGAGCTGAGCTACAAACCAAAGGCTCCACATTCTGGAGTCCAGAACATCGCTTGGAGGTCAGGGGGAGGAGATGGCTCGGAGGTCAAAAGACCCGAGTTCTTGTTGTCGTCCTTCCACTGACCACCTGTAGTCCCCTGGACGGCCATTGGGCCACTCTTTGCCAGCCTGTAAAATGGGGATGCTAGTCACCCTCTTGGGGGTTGGAAGTGGCGGTGCAGATCCACCAGGAGTGTGAGGGTGCTGAGCGGGGTCACCCACATGGCTGGCCCAGGGTCATCCTTTGCCAATAGTTATTGGATCGAACTGAACAAAAGGATAGCTGTGAAGATTGTGAAAGGATAAAGAACCATCCAAGTATCATCGAGAAGCCAGAAGCGCTGGGTCCTGCTGAAGCCACTTGCTAAGTGTGTGTATAACGTGGCACTAGTGCCTACTTCCTGGGGCCAGTGGGGCTGACGCGGGACCGTGGATGTCAGTCCTGTGGCTCCAAGAGGACACGCAAGGCCGCCTATCCCCCTGGGACCCTGCCCTGAAGGTCCTTGGCACCCTCCAAACCTTCCTACTTTGACTTAAACTCTCTTGCCCCATTCTGGAACTTGCTACCTGATGGCTATTCATTTTTCACAGAGAAAGCGAGTTCAAGTCAACTTTTGTTTGGAAAGAATTAGAAAATTTCACATCTGCCCTCCAGCGATGCAGGCCTTTGGTTTCCACACGTGCTTCTTACTTTTGCTGCTGGCGCGACCTGACGCCAGGCCCTGGGTTAAGGGGCTGACTGGTGAGGGGCCGGAGCAACAACCGCCCTTGGAGGCTCCCCTCCGTGAACGCGCGAGTGCACACACACACACACCTCCCCCGGGGCTGTGCGTGCGTATCCACGTACGCAACCTGTGGGCCAAACCCTGTCCCAGGCAAACTGCTTCTCTCTCCTGTTTATTTTCCGTTTCCCTTCCTATTTGTTATTGTTCTAACGTGGGAGTCGAGCTGGGAGCCAGGAAGAGACCATTTCTGGGTGGAGAGTCCTCCAGAAAGAATGTTTACGCCTCTGGTTCTCCAGCCACGGGAAGGAGGGGGCAGGGGGTGGCGGTGTGCTGGCACTTGTGCTTGGAGGGGTAGCTCTTTCCAAGGGGAGAGGGTGAGCAGGACCAGCCAGTGCGGCGGATAAGGAGGGGATGGTGGAGGGAGCCAGAGGGACCAGGGGGGCTCAGGGCTCAGGAGAGGCAGGGTCTCGGCTGGTGCTTCCACCACTGCCTGACTCGTCCTGCCTGGGCTCCAGTTTCCTTCTCAGTCATATGGGGGCGGGAGGAGAGAGCCAGAGAAGGTGGGGAAGACAGGGGCAGGATGAGGAAGGAGGATGGGGAGGTGCCTGGGCTTCTGCCCCAGTGGGCCATCTCAGTTTGGGATTCCAAGCCCTTGGAATCCAAGGCTGAGACTGCAAGTTTCTGAGGGGCCCAGAGAAATGTGGCCGATAGGGGGAGGGGTGAGGGAGGGACCCAGGGGGCACAGGAGGCAGATCCAGGGCAGGGCAGGGAATTAGGGCCAAGGCCCAGGTGGGTGCTGGATCTAAGTAGGGGCAGAGAAGCTGCACTGATGGAGAAGAGGAGAGTGAATTTCCTGGGCTGGACCTAATGCCCCCCTTCATCTGCCAGTGCCCCTAAAGCTATGCTAGCCCCAGCTGCCCCCAGACCCCTCCAGCCCACTCCCCAGTGCCCCTCTGACCCTCCTAGACTCCTG
>PVKY010001211.1:0-34194 GCA_004027775.1 Bradypus variegatus
ACAATGAAAGTGGGGAAAGAATGAATTAATCTAGGAGCCGTCTTCTGGAATGGTGGAACGTAGAATGTGCCAACTCGCTCCAAAACAGGCAACCACTGGACTGGAGAAAATTATTTTAAAAAAACAGCCATCTGAAGTCTCGAGAAATTGTCCTAAGGGCACACAGCAAACTGGAAAACACTTACCCAAGAAAACCTACTTGGTCTGGGAGAGAGCAGCGAGTCTGTGGCATCTGAGCTCATGCTCTTCCCTCCCCCAGCTCTGTGTCACAGGAACTGCCCCAGAGAGCTCTACTCCAGGGGGTACAGTTGAGAGGACAGGGGACCCCTCTCCCCAGCTCCCCACCCAGCACCACAGCTTCACCAAGAAGGGTGGGCTGCCACCCGGCACAGCCTCAGGCTGCACGAGCTCTAGCCAGGGCAGGGGCAGCAGGGACCTGGGGTCCCAGGCGCCTCTCTCCCCCAGCCCCCGCTGTGGAGTGGAAGCTCTACCCCTGATGTGGCAGGCCAAGAATTCCGGGTCCCCACCATTTCCACCCTAGCTCGCTTCCAAGACAGGGGTTCCATGCAGGGAAGGGCAAGTAAAGGAGACCGGGGCTGCCCCTTTCCCCACGAGCAGGGGTGTTGCTCCAGGAGAAAGAGGTGGCCTCCGCTGCTGCCAGCTGTAGCACAGAGAAACGGAGGCCATGAGGCTGTGCAGAGCGTGGAGAATTCCACACTGGGAAACGAACGATGATGACTTCGACGGAGAGCAATCAAGAGGGCCCGCAGCTCCGCAACACCAGTGACAAAAAGTGGCGGAGCCATCAGGAGTTTAACAGAGAACCAGGGATTGTCCTCCTGGGACCACAGCCGGTCCCGAGGGTCAGGAAGGAGCCATTGAAACAGGAAGTGGGGCAGACGGAGAACAAAGGGCACCCTCAACAAAGCGCACCAGCCTCGCTGGCACAAAGGGCTTGTTTTTTAAATCATCCTGCCAATCCGTGCCTTTCAATTGGGGAGTTTAAGCCATTTACTTTCAGTGTCATTTCTGATAAGGCAGGATTGACTTGAGCCATTTTGTCCCTTGTTTCTTCTTTGTCTTCTATCTTTTTTGTCCTTCTTTCCCTTTATTGCAGCCTGCTTTTGTGTATAGTAGATCTTTTGTGATGTAACTGATTGACACCCTCTTCATTTCCATTTCTGTTTACATTTACCTGGGGTTTGAATTAAACAACCTAAGTCTATAACCTTCTAGTTTGAAAAGATACCAACTTCAATCCAATAGCACACAGTCTCTTTTCCTATATCCCTGCTTCCCCTTTATGTGGTTGTCACACATTAAATCCTTATATTTTCCATGTCCACAACATGGAAATAGGATTACTTCTTATCCATGTGTATTCTAAATCTTACAGGAAATAAAGAGTAGGGTTCCATACTGAGGATACCATAGGAGACTTCGCTTCTTCACACTGCTCCAGGCTACTCTCTCCTGTCCTTTCCTCTCAACCCAAGAACTCTCTTCAGCATTTCATGTAGTGCAGGTTTCTTGGTGTCAAACTCTCAGTCTTTCTTTACCTGTGAACATCTTAAACTCTAATTTTTGAAAGATAGTTCTGCTGGATAAAGAATTTGGGGTTGGTAGCTTTTCTCTTTCAATACGTTAAATATGTCACACCACTGCATTCTCGCCTCCAATGTTTCTGATGAGAAGTTGGCACTGGTCTTACTGAGGATCCTTTGTGACGAATCGCTTTTCTCTTGCTTTCAGAATTCTCTCTTTATCTTTGTAGTCGACATCTTGATTAGTATGTGTCTTAGAGAAGGTCTACAAGGGAACTCCCATTTGGAGCTCGTTGCACTTCGTGGACATTATGTCTTTCGTAAGGTTTGGGAAAATTTTGGCCGTTATTTCCTCAAATACTCTTTCTGCCCCCTTTTCCTTCTCCTCTCTGCTAGGACCCCCACGATGCGTGTGTTGGAGAGCTTCATGCTGTCCCACACATCCCTTAGGCTCTGCTTACTTTTTTTCATTTGTTTCTATCTGCTCTTCCAACCGTATGATTTTGATTGTCTGGTCTTCTACATCGCGGATTCTTTCTTCTGCTGTTTGCTTGTTCAAATCTGCTGTTGAATGCTTCTAGTGTATTTCTTATCCCCATAAGTTCTGCTATGTTCCTTTTTCAACTTTTAATTCTTTGTGTCTATGTGTCTTCTTCTTTATATCCTTTAGTTCTATATCCATATTTAGCTTATTTCTTTCCGTATTTTCCTTTAGCTCCTTGAATTGATTTAGGAGATTTAACTGAACATCTTTGATTGGTTGTTCTACAGTCTTGTTTCCTCTGAAGTTGTAATTTATTCCCCTGACTGAGCCGTCTCTTCCTGCGTCTTTGTACAGCTATGATCTTTTGTTGAGCACTGGGCATTTGACGTTTTTGATGTGCTAACTCTGGAAGTCAGTTTCTCCCCTCGGCCTAGGGTTTTAGTGCAGATTGGCTGTGTGCCTACACTGAAACTTTAGAGCAGTCTGTGAAACGGTTTGGATTTTCTCAGGTCTTTCTGCACCTGCTTCTTGCCCCAAGCACGCACAGTAACTTACCATTACTCTTTCATGCACAATTGCTTCCCCTCCAGGAGAGGGTTCCCTTTCCTCTCTCCACCTACGGGAGTCCTGGGTTGGTCTCTATTTTTAGACAAGTTTTCCTCCCCAGTGGCTATGATGTGTTCACCCCTTCCCCACACCCTGGGTCGCCCAGCCTAGGAGTGCTTCAGATCCCTTTCTTCACGCAGCTTTTCTGCCTCCAGTAACTTCTGAGCCAGGTGGGGTCAGAGTTCAGAAGCGCCTGTTTTTTCATGTAGGAGTAACAGCAGTTAGGACCAGGCTGGGAGTGTGAAGAGCAGCTCACCAACACTTCCACTGTGGGTCGCTCTGGCTTCCGGGGAACCGCTCTGTATGTGTGCGAACGCCAACTGCTAGGACCCCACCTTGGCACCATGTGGCCTTGGGTCCCGGTGCCTGAGTGTGTGTGCGACCCCCCATTGCTGCTGTGGGGGGCTCCATGGTCAGCGACCACGGCAAGTGGTGCCCGAGCTGGAATGCAGCCACTGTGTGACCTAAGCTGCATGGGACTGAGCGTGAGGCTAAAAACAAATGATATCAGAGAATAATTCAATCCACACATACCTTAAAGGTAACTGTGTACATAATTATCGAAGACAATATCATTGCATATTTCTTCCCTTCTTTATTTAGTCAATTAAAAAAGTTACTGCATAAAACATTATGCACATAATTGCATTGCTGGGTTAATAGCATACAGAAATGTAGTATATTTGGCAATAAGACCACAAAGGAGCAGGTGGGAGCAAAGCTGTACTGGAGTAGGGACGTGATACCAGAGGGTAAACTGAACCCCAAGGAAGAAACAAGGAGAATCAGAAATGTTAATAAGCAAGTTAATATAATAAGCTCTAGTAATATATACTTGCTCTCCTTTATTCTCCCAACTTCTTTAAAAGCATGTGATTATATAAGGTAACGATTACGACACTGAATTGTTGGGTTTACAGCATACATAGAGATAATATGTATAACAATAACAGCACAAAAAAAAAGGAGGGGAAAGGATGGCGCTATGTGGGAGTGTACAGCTTATTTCACTGGAATTCAGTTAGTATCAATATGAGGCAGCGATGAATCAAAATGTATCCTATAAGCCCTAAAATATAATTACAAAATTATTACAAGAATTATAATATTACACCTGAAAATCTCCAGTTAACGCACAAGAAGACAATAAAGGAGGAATGGAGAAATGAACAAGTCATGAGACATATAGAAAACAAATAGCAAAATGGCAAATGCAAATCCAACCATATCAACACTAACATCAAATGTGAATGGATTAAACAATCCAGTGGCAGAGATTAACAGATCAGATAACAAAACAAAACAAGATCCAACCTCATGATATTTAGATTCCAGGACACACAGGCTGAAAGTAAAGGGATGGAAAAGGACACGCGACGCACACAGCTTGTGCGCCTGTACTCGCAGCTGATGGAACAGACTTTAAGACACAATTATTCCCGGAGATAAGGAGGGGCATTGCCTGGTGACAGAAAGGTAAATCCATCAAAATTGCACCTAACAACAGAACCCCATAATACAAGCAGCAATCTCTGAAACAGGAAAACAAAACAAAACAAAACAAAACGAACAACTAGACAATTCATCAATAAATGCTGGAGACTTCAATGCTCAACTTTCAATCATGCACAGAACATCCAGCCAGAAGCCTTGAGCAATACTATAAGCCAGCAGACATTTATAGAACACTTCACCAAACAGTAAAATACACATTCTTCTCAGATGTACATGGAACATTCTTCAGGATAGACCATATGCTAGATCATAAAACAAGCCTCAATAAATTAAAAGGGATTGAAATCACACAAGTATATTCTATAACCACAATGGAATGCAATTAGAAATCAACAACAGACTGAAAAATTAGAAATTTACAAATGTGTGGAAATTAAACAACACACTCCTAAATAACCTACTGCTCAAAGAACTCGTAAGGGGAGTTAGAAAATCCTCTGAGATTAATGAAAATGAGAACAAAGAATACCAAAACTTGTGAGATGCAGGCGAGCAATTCTCAGGGGAAATTTATAGCTATAAGTGCCTATATTATAAAAGAAGATCTCAAATCAATCCCATAATCTTACACCATATGAAACTAGAAAAAGAGCAAACTAAACCCAAAGCAAGCACAAGGAAGGAAATAATAAAGACTAAAGGAAAAATAAGGAAATTAAAGGAAAGAAAAACAATAGAGAAAAATCAATGAAACAAAAAGTTTGTTCTTTGGAGAGATCAACAAAATTGACAAACCTTTAGCCAGACTAAGAGAAAACACAAACCTTTACCTAAACTGACTAAGAAAAAAAAACCAGATTACCAAAATCAGGAAAAATGGGGACATCACCACTGACTGTGTAGAAATAAAAATGATTTAAGGGAGCACCAGGGACAATATGCCAAACTTAGAAGAAATGGACAAATCCTAGAAAGACACAAACTAACAATACTGATTGAGAAAAAAATTTAAAAAAAACTGAAAAGACATCTATTAAGAGATTGAATTAATGATTTTAAAATTTTCCACCAAGAAAAAAAGCCCAGGACTAAATGGCTTCACTGGCAAATTCTCCCAAACATTTAAAGAAGAATTCATACCAATACTTCAAAAACTCTGACAAAAACAGAAGAGCAGGGGCTACTTTCCAACATTCTATGAAGCCAGTGTTATCCTGATACCAAAACCAGGCAAAGACATCACAAGAAATCTATAGACCGAAATTCGTTATGAATACAGATGCAAATATCCTCAACAAAATAATAGCAAGCTAAATCAGCAACATAGAAAAATAAGTATGCACCGTAGCCAAGTGGGACTTATCCCAAGAATGCAAGGTTGGTTAAACATACAGAAATCAATCAATGTGCCATACCATACTAATAGAATAAAGGACAAAATCACATGGATATCTTAACAGACACAGAAAATGTATTTGACAAAATCCAACACACCTGTATGATGAAAATACCAAACTAGGAATAGAAGAACATATCCTCAGCCTTCTAAGTGGTATTTAGGAAGAACCCAGAGCGTTATTTATACTTAACAGTAAAAGCCTGAATGTTTCCCCTAAGATCAGGAATGAGACAAGGATGTCCTCTCTTGTCACTTCTATTTGAGATGTACTGGGGTTTCCAGCCAGGACCATTAGACAAGAAAAAAAATAAAAATCTTCAAGATTTGAAAGGATGAAGTCAAACTGTCTCTATTCTCAGATGACATGATCTTCTATTTAGAAAACCCTAAGGAAGCCACTAAAAACAAACAAAAACTAATAAATGAGTTCAACAAAGTTTCAGAAAACAGGATCCATATACAAAAACCACCAGTATTTCTATACACCGGCAATGAACATTCTGAAATGAAATTAGGAAAACTCCCCTTACAATAGCATCAAAAAGAGTAAAATACTTAGGAATAAAATTAACAAAATAAGTGCAAGCTCTGTATGCTGAATATTACAAAACATTGCTGAAGGAAATTAAAGATGCAAATGAATGGGAAGACACTCATGTTCAAGGACTGGAAGACAATCCTGTTAAGATAGCAACACTCCCCAAAGTGGTCTAGATTCAACACAATGCCTATCAAATCCCAGCTGTCTTTTTTTCCTCCCAGAAATTGATAAGTTAATTCTAAAATTCATATGGAAATGTAAAGGACCCCAAGTAGCCAAAAGAATTTTGAAAAAGAACAGTGTTGAAGGACCCACCCTTTCCGATTTCAAAATTTACCAATGTTGTTGTAATCAAGACAGGTTGCTACTGGCACAAACATGGACAAAAGTCAATGGAATAAAATTAGGAGTCCAGAACCGAAAGCCTAACCATTTATGGCCAATTTGTTTTTGACAAGGGTGTTATTGGGGATTGAATCATGTCCTCCACAAAAGGCAGGTTCTGGTCCCCACCACTGGTCCTGTGGTGTGAACCCATTTGTAAACAGGATCTTTGAAGATGTTTTAGGTAAGGGGTGCCCACAGTGAAAGAGGGGGGCCTTAATCCCATATGGCTTAAGTCCTCAGAAGCAAAAGGAACTAGACCCAGAAAGAGAAGCCACAGGGAGCAGCCAGAAGATGTAAGTTGACAGAACCTGGAAGAAAAAGGAGAAGGTGCTGTCATGTGCATTGCCATGCGACAAAAAAGCCAAGGAACCCCAAAGATTGCCAGCCAGCGAGAAGAGACCAACCCTGAGAGGAAGCCAGCCTTCTAGCCCTGAAACTGTGAGCCAATAGATTCCTGTTGTTAAACCAACCCACTGTGCGCAAAAGAAAGAAAGGAATGCAAATCAAGTTGGGCCCTTCCTTCCATCATACACAAAATTAATTCAAAGTGATCACAGACCTGAATTTAAGAGCTAAAACTACAAAACTCTTGAAAGAAAACCAGAAAAAATTTCTGTGATCTTGGATTAGGCAATGGTATCTTAGACATGACACCAAAGCATACACAACAAAAGAAAAAAAACTGCACTGCATCACAATTAAAAACATTTGTCCTGCATATGATACCAACTTACTAAAAATATAAAATTTTAAAAAGAACTAATTAATGAGTTCATCAAGAAAATGAAAATCAATCCACAAGGTAGTGGAAAAAAATTACAAATCATACATTTGTAAGAGACTGGTATCCAGAATATATATAAAGAACACTTACTACTCAATAAGACTATCCAATTTTTTTAAATGGACAAAAGATTTGAACAGATACTTCTCCAAAGATATACAAATGACCAATATACTGAGAGGAGGAATGTGAAATGGTGCAACTGCTTTGGAGAACAGAATGGCTTTCGTTAAAAGGTTAAACACAGTCACTATTTGAACCGGGAATTCCACTCCAGATGAAAATGTCCACACAAAAGCTTGTATGTGAATGTTTATAATGGCATTATTCATAGTATTTAATAGCAAAAAAAGGTTGTTGATGGAAACAACCCAAATGCTCATCAACTGATGAGTGGATAAAAATACGGTACAGCCCCGTGATGGACTATTGGCCATACAAAGGAACGCAGTGCTGACATACACAATGTGGAGGAGTCTTGAAAACATGATACTGAGTGAAGGAAAAGTCACACAAGACCATACACTGTATGGTTCTATTTATAGGAAATGTCCAGAATAGACAAATCCATAGGGAAAATAGCTTGGTAGTCACCTGGGGCTAGAGGGTGGGCAGAGGGGGGAGTGAGGAGCTGGGGTGGGGGGAACTGCTATTGGGTACTGGGTTTCTTTTTAGGTTGATAAAAATGTTGTAAACCTAGATTGTGGTGATGGCCGCACAACTAAAACTATGGAACTGTATACTCTCAATGGATGGTTTTTATGATTTTTTTTTTAAAAGAATGAATTACTTCATAATTGGAATTGGAACAACCAACTGGTCATTTGGGAAAAAAAAAGTTGGAAGATTACCCTTCACCTTATACAAGTATAATTCCAAATAGATTAAAGGTTTATATGTAAAAAGGAAAAAAAAGAAAGAAAGAAAAATCTGAGAAGTTAAATAATGGATCCAGTTATATACAACGTGCCAAATATTGGTGTATCCTGTTCATTTTCTTCTGCTGACTGCTTAAACATTCTTAGGAGCCTGTTCTAATCACGCAAATATGTGAAGGAAATCAGAAGACTGACAAAAATGTGGGTGAAGTTGAAAATCTTGGCTTATGTTGTAGTTTGCTCAGCTACAGGAATGCAAGATACAGAAATGGATTGGAATGGGGTTTTATTAGTTCACAAATTTACAGTTCTAAGGCCATGACAATGTTCCAGTTAAGGCATCAACAGGACGAAATCTTCTCTGAAGAAGGCATCTGGGGTTCCTCTGTCACATGGCCTGAGTCTGCTGGGCCTCTCCTGGGTTTAGCTTCTGGTTTCCATGGCTTTCTCCAAAATGTCCCCGGGCTTGTCTTAGCTTCTCTCTCTCAGCTCCTGTGCATTTTTGCTTGTTTTTCCCCGTGGTTTCTCTCTAAGTGACTGGGGGTCCTCTCTTAGCTTCTTCTCCAGGGAAAACTGGTGATTGCATACATTTCTTAAGCTTCTCTCCTGACTGTGATTTCAATGGCTATCTCCAAAACACCTCTGAGTGTTTCTAAGAGTCTCTGTGAGCTCTCTTAAGGACTCCAGTAAATGAATCAAGACCCACCTTCAATGGGTGGGGTCATACCTCCATGTAAATAATCTAATCCAAAAGTCCAACTGGGTGGGTCAAATCTCCATGGAAACAACCCAATCAAAAGATCCCACCCACAGTAAGTTTATACCCACCAGAGTGGACCGAAAGAACAGTATTTCCTGGGGTACACAATGGTCTCAAACCGGCATGGCCTGGTTGAGAGGGAAGAGGGGAAACTGCCTCATATGCCGTATCCTTTGCAGAGGGAGCCCCCCCCTGGCAGCTGTCGCGTTACCACTCACGCCCTTTCCAAGCCCCGGCCCAGCCTCTCGGCTAACTACTCTCTGCACCCACTGAGGCCCTGGGCATGGGGGACCATGAGTGGGGGGATGGTACATTCCCCCTGGAGGTCAGGGCCCTGCATGTCCTCCCTCAGTCCATCTGCTGGACTTTCAATATGGACATTTGATGATATTTTTTAAAAAGCACAAAAAGAAGTGGGGTGGGGGCAGGCAGGCATGTGCTGAACATCTGACCTTGGCCCAGTCACCTGTGTCCGAGCCTTGGTGCATTTGGGGACAGCCTCCCTCGCGGTGCTAGTGTGCGATGAGACAGGCGAGCAGTTAGCAGCAGGCCCAGAGGGGCAGGCCTGGGCCACAGAGCACTCGATGCAGGACTGTGCAAGTAGAAAGTGCTCAAGGAACACTCTCCCGGGATTCCATTCTGCACACTGTAGACGTTTTACAGATGCTGGCGGAGATGACTGGTGACTGAAGTCCAGCGCCACTTGCCTCCTGGGGCCCTGGGCTGTGGTCATTTCGGCCTGTTCAAGTGCATGGCACAGCAAGCTGACTTCTGGGCACAGTCGGGAGCACCCTGTGAAGGCTCATGAGCAAGCCCAGGGGAGCTCGACTCCCAGGGACCAGGAGAAGTGGGTGGACCGTGCAGGTCCCCACCCTCAGGAAGTTCTCATCTGGCTGAGGACAGAGCCAGGCTCCAGCAGGAGGCCACAGGGAGGCAGCCTGGGTTGGGGGCGGAGAGTGTCGCCCAGGAGACTGCATTCCTTCAGACCCGGGCACCAGGCCTTGTTTTCGTCTCCCCAGAGCCCAGCACTGGGCTGGACCTGTACAAGATGCTTAATAAGTGCACAATGAATTCTACATGGCAGCACTGTTTCCAACAGGGAAATGGCTAAATAAAATAGGAATAGCCACCGGCTGGAATTTAAATATGTTCTTGAAAATGCGTGGATGTGCAAAAATGCTTAACAACAAATCAAGTGGCAAAGGTTACAAAACAATTTAAACATGATCTGCGTTTTTTAAATGGAAAAAAGATACACTGAAAAAAGATTGTAAGGAAATACATCAAGAAGTTATCTGTAGTTTGTCTGTTGGTGGTGGTTCTGGTTTGCTAATGCTGCCGAAATGCAAAACACCAGAAATGGATTGGCTTTTATAAAGCAGTTTATTTGGTTACACAGTTACAGCCTTAAGGCCATAAAGTGTCCAGTGTAACACATCAGCAGTCGGGTACCTTCACTGGAAGATGGCCAATGGTGTCTGGAAAACCTCTGTTAGCTGGGAAGGCACGTGGCTGGCGTCTGCTCCAAAGTTCTGGTTTCAAAATGGCTTTCTCCCAGGACGTTCCTCTCTAGGCTGCAGTTCCTCAAAAATGTTACTTAGTTGCACTTGGGATATTTGTCCTTTCTTAGCTTCTCCAGAGCAAGAATCTGCTTTCAAAGGCGGTCTTCCAACTGTCTCTCATCTGCAGCTTCTCTCTCAGCTCCTGTGCTTTCTTCCAAGTGTCCCTCTGGGCTGCAGCTCCTCTTCAAAACGTCACTCTCAGCTGCACTGAGTTCCTTCTGTTTGTCAGCTCATTTATATGGCTCCAGTGATTTAATTTAGCCCCACCCTGAATGGGGGGGTAACACCTCCATGGAAATTATCCAATTAGAGTCATCATCCACAGTTGGGTGGGGTACACTTCCATGCAAACAACCTAATCCAAACATTCAAATTTAATCCCCACTAATATGTCTGCCCCACAAGATTGCATCAAAGAATATGGCTTTTTCTGGGGGACATAATACATTCCAACCAGCACAGTGGTCAAATTATGGTCATATAATTTTCCAAATTTTCTATCATGAGTGAGAGTTATTTTTTTACAATAAAAAAGGAAGCTATGGTTCCACAGGAAGCTAAACATGGGATGGCCATATGGTCCTGCAACTCAGTTCCTGGGTATATACTTGGAAGAACCGAAAAAACGAAAAGAGGGACTTCGAATGGACACTTGCACACTGGTGTTTATGGCGGCAGTATTCACGATTTGCAGTGGATGGAGGTGGCCTAAGGGTACACTGACCAATGAATGGAATGGTGAACTGTGGTGTAGATATATAATGGAATACTGAGTTGCTACAAGAAGGAGTGAAGCTAGGAGGTAAATGGACATTGAAGACAGTATGTTGAGTGAAAAAAACAGAAATGAAAAGACAAAACATTGTAACGCCTCACTAATATGGACTAACTATAATGTGCACACTCTGAGAATTGAGCCTGAGAGCACAGGGTATCAGGGAAAGGCTTACTGTAAAGGTGCCTAGACTGTGAGCTCTTACAGCAGTCACATCTATTCCTGAGTTGTAATGGCTGTCTCTAAATTCTGAGATGCTGAGCTCTTTGTGTATAATCTGGTCAGTCCTTGGAACTTTGGGTATCTGTGTGACACCTGAGACTCAGAGCCAGAGTCTGGCAGCTGTGAATGTCAGCGTTACCCCATAGAGCAACTGTTATAGAGTCTGAAAAAGGGATCAGACTTTAATTAGAGAGATGAACAAAACAGACTTGGTTAGGAGAAAGGTAAACCAGACTAAAGGGAAAAGGCTGATATTGACTGTGATCTAAAACCTCTTCTATGAGACCAAGGAAGAGATGTTTATTAGGTGCAAAGTCTATTTTTTGTAACAGACTGCATAATTTAACTTGTATGGTCAGTTTTATTCAAACACCATAATTACATGGAATGTTGAATAGGGAGTGAGATCTGGTTGGTTTGCACAGGTTAGTGTGAAGCTCCAACACATCCCAGAGTAATGGGATGGGGGGATGGGATGCTTTGGGTGTTCTTTTTTACTTTTAACTTTGATTCTTCTTTTTTTGTGTGTGGAAATGAAAATGTTCAAAAATTGATTGTGGTGATAAATGCACAACTATATAATGGTACTGTGAACAACTGATTGTACACTGTGGATGACTGTATGGTATGTAAATATATCTCAGTAAAATTGGATTTTAAAAAAAAGCTAGTTTTTACGAGATGAAGGAGCAGTTAGCAGGGCCAGTGTGGAGAGGCAGGCCTTCTGGATAAGGCAGTCGTGGTTCCTCGAGGGACAAGCAGGAAACTTGAGCTGTGCCCCCATGCTGGCTGAGGTCTCGGTGAGAGGGAAGCCAAGCAAGCCAAGTTCCCTCTGCCTGGAACTCCGCGATGGCTTCCAACTGCACCCTGAATGAAACCCAACCCCCTCCCCACTGCCTGAGAGGCTCGCCACTGTCAGGCCTGCGCCCATCTTCCACCCACTCCTCTCCCCTCCCCCAGCTGGCCCAGCCTGCAGCACGCCACACCTTCCCCCTCAGGACCCAGACCTTTACCAGACTGGCTCCTTCTTGACCTCCAGACCCAGGTCAGCTCCAGTCCTCAGAGGGGCTGTTCCCGACACCCAGGCCGCACAGGACAGTATCTCTGTGGAGGAATCTAGCAGTGAGAAAGCCGATTCCTCCTCTCCATGCTGCTCCCACAGATCACCTGATGTTTCCTGCTCTGACGGTGAAGAGCCAGCTATTCCTTTTGATATAGAAGCATATTTAACAGAACTTGTAGCTAAAAACACTCAAGTACCATTTCCAAAAGATAAAAAGTGGAAAGGCCTCACTGTAATAACTGCAACAGATGATTCATATCCTTCAAGTCCTACATTAGAAGATTATACTAAAGGAGAAGTTAAGTGGTTAAAAAAAACATGACTGTTTTCAAGAAAGCAGAAAGGCCCTCTCAACCTTCTTAGACACAGATAACGCGGAATCTCCTAGTCCTGTGAAAGCAGGACGGGCTGCAGCTGTCACTTTAACCATAGAGAAGTCGTCAATAATGCAGCAAGGGTGAATCCACTCCTAACCAAATGTATGTTTGTCAATATGATGTAACGGCTAAACTACTCACAGAATAAAATGAAAAAACTCTATCAACAAGTTAGAGACAAGGAGCAGTAATCTCTTTTCTAATTTATAGTGTCTATACAAGTAAAAATATGTTACACAGCTCTTACAGAAACCATAGCTTAACTAG
The DNA here is from genome assembly GCA_004027775.1 of Bradypus variegatus. Classification (NCBI taxonomy): domain Eukaryota; kingdom Metazoa; phylum Chordata; class Mammalia; order Pilosa; family Bradypodidae; genus Bradypus; species Bradypus variegatus. Next base: position 13,105 of record PVKY010001211.1, read on the forward strand.
TAAACATATAATCAGTAGAGTTTGACAGGCATTCAAGGCTAGGTCTCTGATAATGTGGATACCCTCCTCTGATCCTGCACCACTCATGGACTGAGATGCTTTGCTTCGTGAGACATTTGTGCTCGTGAAGCATCATTTAATGGGAAAATAGAATATGACTTAACTCAAGTCACTCTAAATCAAGATGCTATAAATCTTCTGTAACTCAGACAAGAGGGAGGCCAGCTGCGTCTGGAGGAGCCGGGGCTCCCAGGCTTGGTAACACATCACTTAATTTTTACATTGTAAACCTGTTCCTTTTACCTTAAGTGCTCTTTTAGTGAAAGTGTGCTAAAGGCAAATTCTTGTCTTCAGTGCTCTTTACCTTAAACTATTCTGCCCCTATACTTTTAATTGAGTGGGAAGTTACCTGAGGAAGCGCAAACCCATTGAATCACGACCTGCTTAGCTCAGACCTGTGCTAGCCGGAGGTTGGGGTGTAAAGAGAGGAACCCCGTGATGCAGTCTAAGCGGCCCCCCCACTCCCACCTCCATCACACGCCCCGTTTTGTTTCCCACTTTCAGAAATTATCTTAATTACCTGTGCACCATGTGCCTTACCCCCACCCCACTGGAATGCAGCTTGTTCATATGTATCAAATGTACCAAAAATACTTGGTAAAGAAGTGAACCGAGGCCCCTCGCCGCTTTCCCTCGGGGACTAAACTTGGGCATCACCTCCTCCAGGAAGCCTTCTCTGACCCTCTGTGTTCCCAGGGCCTGGGGCTTCCCCTTCTCCTCCCGGGCCTTGAGTCGGGGAAGGCCTCGGGCGGGCTGTCCTGGAGGCGGCGGGGTGGGCGAGCACTTACTCGGGGGGACGCAGAGGCCCGTCCTCACAGGCGCCCAGCGGCGAGGGCGCGGCGTCCGGGAGGGCTTCCTGGAAGCGGCGGGCTCTGCAAGGGCGGGCGGGATCTAGAAGCGGCGGCAGACGGGCGGGCTGGCCGCGGGGCGGGGACCCCGAAACCCGCTCTATGCGGTAACAATAACTGGCCGCGGTCACTGAGTGGGCGCCTGATGGACGCCTGCCTTCCCCACGGCCCGGGCGGAGGCGCCGGGGCACCGCGCGGGCCCCGGGGTTCCGAGGGCGGCGGGGTCGTGCCGAGGCCGCGCGGCCGCCCGGCGCCTCCGACTCCGGAGCCGCCCCTCAGCCGCCCGCCCCGGGCCCGCCGCCCGCCCTTACCGTCTCCGAGGCCGGCTCCCCGGGGCCCAGGGACATGGCGGCGGCGCTGCCCCGCGGCCCCTCAGCGCGGCGGGCACGGCCGCCGAGGTCCCGGGCTCCGCCGGCCGCCGAGGCCGCCCGCAGCCTCCCCGCCAGCCCGCTGCCATAGCAACCGCACCGCCGGCCCCCGAGCCCCGGATGTGACCTGCCCAGGCTGGCCGGGGCGGCCGTGCGCGTGCGCTGAGGTTGCGGGCGCCCGCGGGCCGACCGGCTGCGCTCCCGGAGTGGCCCGGCGGGGGGGCGGGGCTGAGCCGGAGAAAGGGCCGCAGCGATGCAATGGACCGCGCCTGACAGTTTGCCGGGGGCTTCCGCCGCCGTTACCTTAGAAAAACTGCACAACAAGCCTGGGAGCTAGTCGCCCCGTAGGATGAGGTCAGTAGGAGGCGCAGTAATAAACAGGAGGCAATTATAAATATTTATTGTTAATTTTGAAAGAGAGAAGTGGCTTGTCCAACCAACAGGCTACTGTTTTTGAATACCTGACGTGTAGAAAGTTGCTTTCCTTAATCCTGGATGTTAGGCTCCCAAAGCTCGGATCTAGCCACAGAACATGAAGAAATAGTCATTTAAGAGTTTGTACGGCGCTCAATATATAGGATGACGATATTGAGGGGCATTTGGCTACAAGGTAAAATAAACACGTGCTTCTGTTCATTTACTCAATTATTATTAGCAGGTATGATTTGCAGGTCTCTAGGCCACTTCCTCTGCCTAAGGCGGCTGGCGCATCACCTCTACCTTCACCCGGCTTCGTTTTGCTCGCTACCTGACGTTGTTAGCTCTCAGAGCATTACATGTCTACAGCAGCCTTCTGTTCACTGCTATATCCCCATTGTCTAAATCAGGGTCTGGCACATGGCAGGTGCTTAATAAATACCTATGTCTAGCAAGCACTTAATTTCTCTGTGCTTCAGTTTACTCAAATGTAATATGGAGAAAATAATGATACCCACCTCAAAGGGCTGTTGTGAGGATGAAATCAGCTGGTATCTGCAAAATGTACACGTACATGCGCAGGTGCCTGCCCTGAGCAAACGCGATGTGAAGGTGTTATGTGATGAATGGATGGGCCTCACAGAAGGGGTGGTGCAGTGTAGCTGAAAGAATGTTCTGGTTCTGGTACAACCACTTACCACGAGGCCATGGCCCTCTTTTCCTCAGTTTTCTAGTAAGTACAGGAAAGGAGGTGAGCTAGACAGTGATTTCAAGGCTGTGTCTCCAGGAGCCAGAAGACCGAGAGAGCTGGAGATTAGGAACTACAGACAGGTATAGCAGTTTCCAGTGCCCAATGGAGATGCTTCTGGGCTTTTGGGGATCGAATGAGATAACAGAACCAAAATTCAGCAGTGTCTGGCACATAGAAAGCACCTCAAAAAAATAGTAGCTACGAGGCAACCCTTTGTAGCTAGCTTGATGAACTGGATGGTCTTTTGAAATAACAGAATTGTATTTGTTTGGAGATGGTTGCTGTCACTCCTTGGCTCTCCTCTGCTGTTAACCCTGTTTCCTGAGAGGTACCTGGTACAGCCTGCACCCCGGGCCCTGGTTCCTTACCTCTGCCTTCTCTGGTGCACCCCAAGAGGGCAGCAGCTCCACCCTCTGCCCCTCCCACCATCCTCAAGCACTGCTCACCTGCTTAAAGCCCCCAGTTTCTTCCTCACAGTATCGCTCACTTGGTCTGGAAGGGCTTTCTACCAACCTCCAGTCCCCACCCACCCCTGGGCCTCTTGGACTCGCTGCCCTTCCAGCTTTTGTTGTTTTATTCACTTTCTCTTATTTAATTATACAGCCAGGGCATGCCCACGACCTTTTATGTGTGATTCGGAATTCCAAAAACTTCGGAAAACCTTACACAATTCATTTCTTGGCAAAAGTTGTTGTGACCTGAACTCATTTGGAGGCAAAAATCTGACCTGAGGCTATTTATGGTATTCATTCCACTCGGAGTGTGGAGTGATGGGTTTCACGCAGGGACTCTCGATGCATTCGATTATGGGGTGCTGCCGCAGACCCTGCCGGGATTGTCACCTGATACACAGTGTGTATGTGCCCTGTAACTTTTCTAAAATCTGAAACTCCAGGTTCTGAAACCCACCTGGCCCCACAAGATTCAAATAAGAAATTGCAGTTTATATATAACAATATGTGTATAATATATATAGTATACAGTATATATACAGTGTAGTGTAGTATACTGCATACTTATACTGTATAACAATATACCGTGAACTGTGCTGTTCAACTCTGGCACCGGGCCGCCAACCTAGTAGCTCTGGGGACCTCAGGCAAGTTCCTTAGCCTCTCTGTGCCTCAGTTTCCTCACCTGAGAGGATGGTAATGGTACCCGCCCTTCTGGAGTTTCTGGGAGAATCACAGGAGCTTATGTGAAGTGAAGCTCTTGGCACCCACAGCCACCCAGTCAGCTGAGCATGAGCATGTCCGTTTCCCAACGAGGAGCCGGGGTTCAGGGAGGGCAGCTGCGTCTCAGCCCTTTCCAGCCAAGTGGTTGTAAGCGTGGGACGAAGTGGGGAGGGTCAGGGAAGGGAGCGTCCACGGCGGTTCTTCCCGCCGGAGTCAGTGCTTTTGAATTCTCGTTTTTATTTTACTCCCCATGGGAGTTCTGCTATTGCATAATGCACGTCTGGTGCTTCCCCGAAAATCTTGCTGTAAAACTGATGCTCTAGGGAGATGCGCCTCGTTTACCCACTGGCTTTGAGAACCGCACAGCCGAGGGTCCCTGACGACCCCGTTTGGAGACTCTGCAGCCTAACGCCCAGGGTCGCAGCCGCCGCCCGGCGCGGGGCAAGGGGACAGCGGCTCCCGGCTCCCGGCTCCCGGCACGGGCTTCCGGACCTGGCCGGCGAAGCCCCGCCCCTCGCGCCGGCGACCCGCCCCTCCCAGGTAGCCCCGCCCCTGGCACGTACCACCGGGCGTCCTGGGGGGGGTGAGGGTTGGGGCGGCTCGGTCGGCTCTGTCTCCGCCTGGGCTTGTTACCCAAAAAGGAAGACCTTTTAGGGTCGCCGTGAGTCGGCCCGGAGGGTCGAGCCTGCTCTCCACGCTCGCCGGCCCCTGCCTGCAGCCCTCAGGACCCCCCGCCGCCCCTCGAGTGCGCTCCGCCAGCCCCGCGCGGCCCGGGAAGGGGCGGGGCAGGGGCGGGGCCTGCGCGGCGGAAGCGCTCGGGCGTGTAAGGCGCGTGCGCGGCGGGGTGGCTTCTCGAGCCCCGCGGTCCCACTTCCAGGCGGCCCGGGCCCGCACACTGCAGGGGTCGGGGCGCATTGCCGGGAACGCGGCCTCCCCCGGGACCAGCAGACGCAGCCCCCCGTCCTGGTCCCACAGTCACCGACACCCCGCGCGCTCGGAGACGCAGCCCTCTGACCCCAGGACCGACAGACATACAGACACCCCAGTGCGGACCGACAGGTACCCCGGTCACTGCCCCGGCTGCGCGCACAGAGGCACACCCCGACCCGCCGCTGATGGAGGGGCTGACGAATGCAGACGGCTCTGACCCTGAAGGGACAGACAGACACTGTCCAACTGGGCCGACCCACGCGCCTTCCCCCCGCCGGCCTCTGCGCCCCCTAGTCGGGGCCCCCCGCCGCCCCTCTTCCCGCGGTGTCCGACCCCGCCGCCCCCTCCCCGACCCGAGTTGCGGCCGTGCCTCGTCTGAGAACCTGGTCCGCCGGCAGCTCTGGGGTCTTGTCCCAGGCCTGCGCAGGTGTCCCGGCCCAGGGCGGGGGCAGGTGGGGTCTTGGGTCCTGAGCCTGGCTCTGGGGTCTCCCGTCCCATGTCCTTCGCAGGAACCCCCGGCCTGGCCATGGACCCCGAGTGCTCCCGGCTCCTCCCGGCTCTCTGCGCCCTCCTGGCGGATCCCAGGCAGCCGGTGGCGGATGACACCTGTCTGGAGAAACTGCTGGACTGGCTTAAAACGGTCACGGAAACAGGTAAGGGTGTGGGTGGCACACGGGGTGTGTGCAGAGGAGCGGGTGGGACGGGGTGCACAGGGACCCCCGTCTGTCAGCCGTCCTGTTACACTTGGTTTATGCCCGGTGGCTGCGAAAGGCGGGACAAACTTTCTGTTGTTCCTGTTACTTTTTTTATTTTTGTTTTTGCTTAAGAAACAAGGTCTGTTTTCTTTCTGGTTACAAAAGTAACACATATTCTTAAATAGAACTTAACAGTACCTAGGAGTAAAGAGGAAAATTGAGCCGCCATCCACATTTTAAATTTTTTTCCAGCCTTTTTAAAGTGTTACCTTTCTTCTAAAAATGGGTCAGTCATTCTGTACATGTACAATCTGGTGTCTCGCTTTTTTTCTCTTACTATTGTACTGAACATTTTCTCCCTGGAACATGTTAATTTTATTGACTGCATGTTACTTTAGGAATGGCACATTATTTGTTTATCATGGCACCATTGTTGGATATTTATGTTTCTCATTCTTCATCCTTATAAGTAATGTTTTTATGACTAAATATGCTTGCATGTAGATGTTTGATAATTGCCCTAGGATTGAGTCCATGTAATTGATTTCTGCTTTCATTTTTCACTTTGTTCTTCTTCCTTTGGTTTACCCCTTTCTTTTACTTTCTTTTGAGTTGAATGTCCAGGTAATTCATTTTTTGGTCTTTCTTGTGTTCTGATAGATGCATTTAAAGCTGTTGCATTTCTCAGAAAGTGTCACCTTATCTGCATTCTGCAAGTTTTGCTCTACAATGATTTTGTTCCATGCTTTTCAGTATACTTTTTTCTTCACTCACAAATTATTTAAAAAGTATCTTTTAGTTTCACAATGGTTTTTTTTCCCTGATGTTTTTTATTTTAGAGTTCTAATTTATTGCATTAGGGTTAGGACATATAATCGGTATGATGTTGATTCTTTTATATCTGCTGAGACTAATTTATTGAGGCAGAGTATATAGGCAGTTTCTGCAAGGGTTCTATAGATTTAGATGTAGCTATATGGTATTGATTTTTTGGTATTTGTAGTATCAGTTGTGGCTTATATTGTAATAAAAAAAATCATTAGCTTTATTCAGATAAATTTTATATACCAGGCAGTTCACCTATTTAAAGTATACAAGTGAATGGGTTTTAGTTTATTCACAGGGTCTCACGGCCTCTACTGCAATCTACTTTTAGAAAGTTTTCATTTCCCCTAAAAGAAACCTTGTACACGTTAGCTGTGGGTCCCTTCGTGGCACCCCCTCCCCCACCACACATACTAGATTTTTCTAAGCATTCTATGTAATGACTAGAACGTAGTTTTCATACTTTTTTGTTAGTTCAAGCTTATATTGCTCAGACCCCTATATTCTTTTTTTTAAGTTAGTATTTGTTATATTTATTTATTTTTTTAATATTCATTTTATTGAGATATATTCACATACCACACAGTCATACAAAACAAATCGTACATTCGATTGTTCACAGTACCATTACATAGTTGTACATTCATCACCAAAATCAATCCCTGACACCTTCATTACCACACACACAAAAATAACAAGAACAATAATCAAAGTGAAAAAGAGCAATTAAAGTAAACAAGAATACTGGGTGCCTTGGTCTGTTTGTTTGTTTGTTTGTTTTCTTCCCCTATTTTTCTACTTGTCCATCCATAAACTAGACAAAGGGGAGTGTGGTCCTTATGGCTTTCACAATCCACTGTCACCCCTCACAAGCTACATTTTTCTACAATTGTCTTCAAAATTCATGGGTTCTGGGTTGTAGTTTGATAGTTTCAGGTATCCACCACCAGCTACCCCAATTCATTAGAACCTAAAAAGGGTTGTCTACATTGTGCGTAAGAGTGCCCACCAGAGTGACCTCCCGGCTCCTTTTGGAATCTCTCTGCCACTGAAGCGTATTTCATTTCCTTTCACATCCCCCTTTAGACTGCTATATTCTTGCTAATATATCTGCTTAATTGATTGATTGCTTCTGAAAGGTGTAAGAATCTTAAACTAAGACTGGGGCTTCAACAATTTTTCTTTGAAATTCTGTCTTTTTATATATATATATATTTTTGAAGTTAGGTTAGATACTCATGGGTTTGGGACTACACATCTTCCTGGTGATTTGTTTCTGTTCTCAGTGAACAATGGCTTTCTTTTGCACTAATCATGCTTTTTGCCTTAAAGTTGATTTTAACTGATACTGTTGCCACATCAGCTTTTTTAAAGTTAGAATTTGCCTGCTGTATCTTTCACATCCCTTTACTTTCAACCTTTCTGTGTTCTCCTGGGTTTTTTTTTACTTATAAGCAGTATCTTGCCAGATTTTGTTTTTCAATATAATCTGAGTAGCTCTTTCAACAGATAAATTTAATGTTTCATTTAAGATTACTGTTTCTATTTAAACTTGTTTATCATATTCTTTTGTATTTTTTTTTATCCCTCTGCCTATCTTTGTTCCTTTCCCCTCCTTTTCTGCTCTCCACTGGATTGATAAAGCTTGGTTGTGATTGTTTTTAATCTTTCCACCTCTGGTTTCAAAGTTACACATTCCATTTAATGTTCTTTAAAGATAATCACTATGGTTACCCTTAAATTTTTAATATGCACACTGGATAAAAAAGTTTGTAGTTAATTCGAATCTGTATCCTCTGCCCAGACAATGTAAGGTCCTTAGAGCAGCACTTTCTCTTCTGTCCACAGCGTCTTCCATTTAGTGTTGTCTAGTATTTTAGTTCTGTCTTGTCTTAAAAGCCCTCAGAAATGCTGTTTTTAGATTTTCTCACGTGTTCCTCTCCTTGCCCCACCTACCTCTTCTCCGCCCCGTTCACTTTCCTTCCTCCTGAACCAGGTCCAGGTTCGAGTCGTTCGCGCCTCGAGGGTCTCTCAGTGGTCAGCTTGTCCGTTCTCACCTCAGGCCATCTCCTCCCTATCAGTGCTTTTGAACAACAGCACTGTTGATTACAGAGGTCTGGGGTGCGGGGTCTGGAAGAGAGTGCCTAGGCCACTGCACCCCCTTGCGTTACGTACTGTCAGTTTAAGGAACGATTATCATTGTGGTGACGCGATAGGCCTATGGTTTTCGCTCACGTTTCTTTCTCATAATCAGCGAGACAGCTGTTTGTTCAGACTTGTTGGACACTTGTATTTCACACCCACGTCCGCTACCTGTTGTTGAGGTGTTGATGTTCTGGTTTTCCCCCTTGCTGAATTAAAGTTATGAATCCTTCTCCTGTTGTGTTTGCAGCAAATATTTCTCCCAGTGGACCCGCTAAAGCTGACACCTTGAGTGAAGGGGGCTGGGAGCTGGTGGGGGGCAGGCCGGCCCGTGTCCTTGGTGACCTCGCTCCTCCGCCGGCGTGTCGTCCCCAGAATCCAGTCTCCTGGTGCTACGGGAGAATCCCTGCCTGACAGAGCTGCTGCTCCACACGCTGAAGCTCCAGGACACGAGTCCCAGGGTGCTGTCCTTCTCGCTCCGCCTTGCAGGGTTATTTGCAGCCCAGGAGGACTGCTTCCAGTATCTCCAGGTGAGCCTTAGCCTCCCACCCGGGCGACCCGAGAGGTGCGCAGAGCCCCTCTCCTGCGGAGACGTAAGGTGTCTTCAGGCGTCGCCGTCCTCGGGTCTTGGATTCCTGGCTGGCCCTGGTATCCTGACAAGTCCTGCCAGTGTCTTGTTCATGAGTGTAACCCCACTTTGAAAACTCACCAGAAATGATGCTGGGGCTAAGGAGTGAATTTCCTTGGAGTAAGAAAGAACCGGCCATATGATCTTGCTCAAGTTCACGACCCCTCGGAGCCTCAGCTTCTTCCTGGGAAAGAGAGAAGAGGTGCACCCTGGGGTGGTTGTGAGTGTTAGAGGAGAGCCTGGTCAGCTCAGTCCTGCTGATGAATGAAGATGAACGAAGATTTCTACACAGCAGCAGGATCTGAGCTCGGGGCTGTGTGTCGTCCAGCTTCAGGCACCCCAGGTGGGACATGAGTTGAGTTTAGAGAAAGGAACCAAGAGGGAGAGTCAGTGGGCCTTGTGGGTCACTGCCCAGAATTAGAATTGCATCCTTAAGTGATCAGAAGCAGAGTCCCCAAGCCCCAAGTGGTCCCACGAGGGTAGTGGGGGCCCCGTGGCCTGGCCTGGGCTGGGTTCATAGTGGAGACGAGCAAGGATCCGAGAGGGCGACTTGCCAGTGAGATCCCCAGCTAACGAGAGACCCAGGCCCTCCTGTGCGCAGTGCTGAGGTCTGGTGGTGAAAGTGTCTTCAGTGCTTGGACAGGAAATGTAAGACAGGGTGGGACTGTACCCCAGGGCATCGTCACGGCCACCGAGGAGGAGTCAGCTTCGTGGCAGACTGGAAGGGGGCTGGGGGAGGGGGTGGCTGCACACCGGGGTGGGGGGACGGGGCCTGGCGCGCAGTAGCCAGATGCCGGGTAACTGGGGCTTCGGGCATTGTAATCGAGGTGGGGGCAGGGAGGGCACCTGGGAGGGGAGGGACGGTGCCCTGGAGGACCCTGAAGGCAGCCGGCGACGGGGACGCGTTGGCGGTCGCTGCGGACAGTCGAGCCTCTGGGGGGCGGTTTCTGAACTGAGTAGCGATGGGGTGGCCAGACCTTTAACATGCAGCGTTCCTCTTCCTGAAGCTCTCTGCTCCGGAAGGCGGGCCCGCTGTGCCGTGGCCGCCCCATGCCAGCACTCGGGCACGGCCCCCCTCCTCGCAGGTGCCCGGGGCTGGCTTCTCTGTGCAGGCACCGCCAGCGTCTCCTGAAGAATGCCCTATGACGGACTCTCCACACCACGGCTCTCCCTTGCTCCCAGCAGGGGCAGCTGCTGCTCGGGCTCTTCGGGGAGGCCGGGCCCCTGGGCAGAGCGGCCTGGGGTGTCCCCAGCGTGCGCAGCGGCTGGGCCCAGGGCCTGTGCTCCCTGGCGCAGCACCCCAGCGCCCTGCAGTTCCTGGCCGACTGTGGTGAGTCCCAGTCCCCATCGGGCACTCGCTTCTCATCTGGCCACCCCAGGGTCAGGGTCGGAGTCACTGGGGTGGACACGTGAGGGGCCGTGGCTGCCCAGGCGAGCTGTCCAGTGCTCTTGGGCCTGTAGCCCCAACTTGGAGCTGGGGCTGCTTCTAGCTCCTTTGCAGGCCAGTGGTCAGACGGCCAGCGAGGCCAGTTGGAATGGAGAGGAAGTCCAGGCGGGAAGTGGTGGGGTCCCTGCCCTTGGGCGGAGGGAGGCCCCGGGCTGTCCGAGGCCCTTCCCGGGGAGCCGTGGTGGCAGCGTGGCCCCGTTCTGGCCGAACTCTCTTTTCTTTCCTTCCGCCCGCTCGGCCCCCAGGTGCTGTTGACACCATCCTCTCCCTGCAGGGAGACCCCAGCCTATTTGTCGCCTCGGCCGCCAGCCAGCTCCTGGTGCGTGTCCTGGCTGTGGCCCTGCCCGGCGGCACCGGGGAGCGGCCCCTCAATGGGCCCCCCTGCGCCCGGAGGGTCCTGGGCCACCTCGAGGAGTGCCTGCGCTCCCTGGCCACCCCACAGGTCACGTGGGCACTGGACGTGCTGACCTCCCTGTTTGGGCACTGCCAGGGCCCCTGGACCCAGGTCCTGTGGGCGCGGCTGAGTCCCCCCGTGGCCCACCTCCTGGAGGAAGACCCCGTCCCAGCCGCGCCCGTGCTCGTGGGCCTCCTGCTCAGCGTGGCACGGTGAGGTCCCCGCGATGCCGTGGGAGGTGCCGAGGTGCCTCAGAGCAGGGGCACCTGGGAGTGGATTGGGGGAAGCCAGAGGTGGGACTGGGCACTGGGGATGGGGGACGGGGGTGACTTCTCGGGGTCCCTCCCTGCAGCTCCCCTGCCTTTCGTTCCTCTGACTGTGACCTCCTGGCACGAGCCCTGAACCAGCTGGAACCCACCCACGCAGGGCCCCTGGCTTTGGGGGTCCTGAAACTCCACAGCTGGTACGGCCCTAGTCAGTCAGATGTTGATGGGCCCCCCCGGGTAGGTGGGGCCAGGCAGCGAGCTCCCAGGCGCGGCACCCCTGAAACGAGACGGCAGTCGGGCCGGACCTGGCCCCTCAGCTCCCTGCGGCCCTGAGCTGGCGGATCCCAGCCTCCGCCGGGTGCCCACATGGGCCGAGGACACCCCTGGTGGGGTGGGGGATGGGGGTGCAGAGGTGGGAGAATGGGGATCACAGCACCAGCTGGCTTCAGGCTTTGGGGTCTGAGGTCCCCAGCATTCAGGAGGGAGGAGGGAATGGAGGGCAGGCGGCTGGCCCTCGGAGGGGAGCTGCTGGGCCACCCGGCCTCCCCCACCCAGTGAGCCAGCGAGACGTTTACAGGGCATGGGGAAGAGCTCTCACCCAATGGGAGACAAAGCCTGGGAACAGACCCAGGGTGCATGCAGCCTCCCCCCCAGGTCCTGCCTTTCCTGGCCGTTCCTGGGGCATCCGTGTCCAGCTATGCGGGGCCTGCCCTCAGGATGAGGTGCTGCGGTTCCCAGGCCCACAGGGGAACTGTTTCTGAGGGTGTCCAGACCCCTGGCCTTGCTGAGACCACTGGGTGTGCAGATAACTGCGGGGGGCAGGCGGTGGGGGGCACAGCCGTTCACCCCACACCGGCTGCCCCCAGCCCCCAGGCCTTGAGGACCCAGGCCCTCCATGTCCTGCTCCAGCCCCTGGCCTGCGTCCAGAAAGCTGCTGCTCAGCCCCCCGGAGCTCCAGGTAGGAGGCTGGGGGTGGGGGGGTGACCCTGCAGGGGGAAGGAGCTGGGGCTCCTGCGCCTGTGTCTGCGGGAGACAGGGTGGCAGTGTGCCTGGCCTTGCTGTCACCCGCTCTGAGGACGGTCTGGCCTCGGCTAAGTAAAGAGGGTGGGGGCGTCAGCAGGAGACTCCATGGGTCATGTCCTCGTGGCCCCACTGTGGGCTGTGGGACTGCGTCACCCCCGGCGGGGTCTCAAGTCCCCCCCTTGGAGCTGGCTCTCGTCCCCCTGCTCGGAGCTGCCCTGGGTCTGTTCTTTACTGTGTGGACTGAAGAGGAGGATGTGGGGTCACGTGGTCATGAGAGCGTCACACTGGACGTTTCATGAGCCTCTTGATCCCTTGGGAACCTGGTGCAAGAATAGGCTGTCGGGGGGACAGTGGACGCGTGATTACTAGACCTTCCAGAACACAGAGGTGGTGCCTGGTGTACCCTCCGAGCCCCCGTCCCCGACAGGAGCAGGGCCAGCCTTGGCAGTCCTGGCGTGACCCCCTCTGAGCCTCAGTCCTGCCACACAGCGGGGATGGTTTCAGGGCCCTGGGGGACACCTGGAGCTGCTGCCCCGGGCGATGCGTGTTCAAGGGCGCCGTCTCTGTCTCTCCAAGGCCTGCTGGACGCTGCAGGAGACAGCTCCGCGACGGTCACCGCCCTCCTCTCCTCCAAGTCGTCCTGCGTGGGCCTCCTGTGCCAGACCCTGGCCCAGCTGGAGGAGCTGCAGCCCCCCGGGGGTGGGGCCCGGATGGGGACAGGCCTCCCCGGCGCAGAGGCCACCAGCCCCACAGCCCCCGCCGAGCCCCCTGAGCCCCTGCCCTGGCCCCAGGCGCCCCTGCTGGGGGCTGTGATGACGACGCTGCAGTTCTGCAATGGCTCGGCGGCCCCTGCCTCCAGTGTGGGGGGCCGTCTCTGCGGGACTCTGGCGGGCTGCATCCGGGTGCAGCAAGCGGCCCTAGATTTCCTGGGCGCACTCTCGCGGGGGACGGGTGAGTGAGGACGTTTCCCTTTGTGGTTCTGGAACTTCAGGGGGCAGGCAGGGGTCAGCTGACCAAGAGCATTTAGTGGACGATGATGTCCTTGCGCCTCAGCTCTGAGGCGGGGTCCCTGATGTGGTACCCAGGGGCCTTGGGGATTGGGGTGTCCCATCATGAACCTCTGCCCAGGCCCCGAGGAGCTGGTGACTCGGGTGTTTGCTCTCCTCCTGGAGTACCTCGAGAGCCCTGACTCCAGCCCGACGGTAGGGGGACAGCGGTGGGAGGGGGGACAAGGGGGCAGGAGGGAGAGGGAGGGACAGGGGCAGCCTCCTGCAGTCGGAGGGGACGGGGCCTTTCCAGCAGGGGCCCCCGGCTCGCCTCTGGGTGCTGGTCCTGCCTTCTGAGGTGAAGTCAGGGGTCCCCAGGGCCAAGGCGGGGTGGGGGGAGGCAGAGGCCCAGCCCCGGCCCCACAGCCCTGCCTGCCGCCCAGGTCCTGAAGAAGGCCTTCCAGGCCTTGCTCCAGTGGCTGCTGCACTCACCAGGCCCCCCCAGCCCCTGCGACCTGGGCCCCCAGACCCAGCTCTTCCTCACAGGTAAGCCCAGCCCCTCCTGGGGGTGAGCTGAGCACGCGGCTGGCGGGGGCAGCTCGGGCCGAGGCTTGTCCTGGGCTGTCGGGGACGTGTGACCTGAGGCCACCCTGAGCCGCCCCTCGGCCCTGCAGAGCTGCTGCCTGTGCTGCAGAAGCGTCTGTGCAGCCCCTGCTGGGAGGTGCGCGACTCGGCCCTGGAGTTCCTGGCCCCGCTCACCAGGCGCTGGGGAGGTGCGTGCCGGGCGGGGGGCTGGGGGACACCTGGGGAGCGAGGGGGCCTGGGGGGGGCAGCCAAGTCCAGCCCCCCTCACGCCACCTCGTGCCGCCTGGGGCTGCAGGGCGGGCCGGCTTCCGACAGGCCCTCCTGGCCTCAGAGGTGCCTGAACTTGCCGAGCAGCTGCTCCACGACCCCGAGAGCTACGTCCGAGCCAGCGCAGTGGCCGCCGTGGGGCAGCTGTCCATCTGGGGGCTGCACGCCATCCCCAAGGCCCCGGAGGCCCAGCAGGTGAGAGCGCAGGGAGCTGTGGGGCCATGGGCTTATGGGTGTTTGGGTGCCTGATCTGCCTGCTGGTCCGTGGGGGCGGGTGCCAGGGACCTGTGGGCATCCCACGTGCCCTCTCCATCGGCCCGTCCAGCAAACAAGCAGAGGGACATTCGAGGGTGGGGGGGTTGGTTCATGTGCCGGTGCCAATCCCCAGACCCAAAACCACGTCACTGGGCCCAGCTCTCCCCACTCTGTCCCCTGCTAGCGTCCTTGAGCCCGCCCGGCCCGGCTGCTGACCTCTGTCCCCGCTCTCTGTCCCCAGAAGAGGCTGCTCCTCGAGCTCCTGCACATTCTGTCCACGGACTCAGAGGGTTTCCCCCGCAGGGCCGTGATGCACGTCTTCACGGAGTGGCTGCGGGACGGCCACGCCAACGTGGCCAAGGACAGGGAGCAGTTCGTGGCCAGCGTGCTCCAGGCCGCAGGCCGCGACCTGGACTGGGAGGTCAGAGTGCAGGGCGTGGAGCTGGCCCTGGCATTCCTGGCCCAGACACTGGGGCCTCCTGGCACCAGCTGCCCCTACACCGTGGCGCTGCCCGGGGTGTCCCCGCCCGGCCCCCCGGCCCTTGCAGTGCTGCAGACGCTGTGCCAGGCCCAGCTCTTCGAGTTCGCCTTTCGTGCCTTGTTTGACTGCGACCGGGCCGTAGCCCGGAAGTCCTGCGACCTCCTCCTCCTCCTGGGGGCCACGGTGGCCCCCCAGGGCACCAGCGCAGAGGCGGGGGGTGGCCCCAGCTCTGCCAGCGTGGAGGCGGCCCTGCGGAGCTGGCGGGCAGGCGGGCAGGGCCAGCCCCTGGGGCAGCTGCAGCCCGAGGCCGTGGTGGCCGTGCTGCGGGCGCTCGACCTGGAGGGCCTCCGGGCCACGCTGGCCGAGGGCAGCGACCACCTGGAGAGGCGCCCCCAGTCCCTCCTGCAGGACATGCTGGCCACGGGGGGCGTCCTGCAGGGCCAGGCTGAGTGCTACTGAGGGCCCCGGCCCACACCAGGACACCGGGGCTGCCCTGGGTCCCCGCCCGGCTCCACAGGGTCTCCGGGCAGCTGGGGCTGGGGAAAACAACATGAGGAGACCCAGAGTGTGATTTATTATTAAAGAAGTGGTTTTTCTACACAGAATAAATGGCTTCTGACAGCGTCCCCGTGTCAGCACTCGGTATCAAGGCTGGCAGGCTTGGCCAGCACAGGGCCCAGGGGAGCCCCTCTGCGGTGCCCCCCACGATGCTGTTGGTTTAGACAAGTTCTGGGAACACCCCACTGCCTCACCACCCAAGGGACTCCACCCGTGCCCTCTCGTGCCTCCGTGGGGCAGCCTGGCCGCACTCCTGCCCTCGCTCGGTGATGACTTGCCCGTCACCAGGTCCAACCCGAGTCCTGCTGTGGGTTCTTGGGTGGGCCTGGCTCCCCATGATTCCGAGCCCACCGCTCAAGGGGCTGGGCCAGGGGACCTGCATGGCAAGATGGCAGGAGGACTTGGGAACTCGGGGGGATTCCCCTCACCAGTGCACTCCTCTCAGTCAGTCATTCAACAAACGCTGCTGAGAGGCCCTGAATGGCCCTGGCGGGTTTCTAGGGTGATGACCGAGCCTGCAAGTGACTCCTTGGGGAACTGTTTCCTCACCTGTGACGTGGGGGAATGCCCTTCGCCTCCAGAAGTAGGCATCTGTCTTCTCCAAAGCACTGGCCCGGTGCTTGGCACCATCACACCTGCCCCTCAGGTCTGCTGAGGGACCGTGTGGGCGCCGGGGCCCCGCTCAGGCCCCTGAGGGCAAAACCGCGGGCGGCTCAGCCTCCCGGACCCATGAGGAGCCCAGTGCTCTCCGAGACAAGTGCAGCCCCAGCTGGCGGACGTGAAGCCTTGTCAGGACCAGCTGACCCCAGGCCTGTGGGGGAGGGGCGGCCAGCATGGGGAGGGTGCCACCCACCCATCCACCCATCCCCAGCGCAGCCCTTGTCCTGGGCGGAGGGGCTGAGCCCACAGGTAGGAACACCTGCACCTGGGAGCCCCGGGAGATGCACAGGTTCAGAGGCTGCCCGGGGCAGAGCCTGGCAGGGTGGGGACCCCGCGGGAGGGAAGGGCTCCAGTGTGGGTGCGTGTGGGCAGCTCCCCTTCCTTAGGAGCTGCCGCCCCGACCAGTGCACCCCTCTCAGTCAGTCAGCAAACACTGCCCAGAGGCCCCGAGGGCCCTGGCTGGTTTCTCAGGTGATGACTGAGCCCGTGGCCAGCGCTTGTCCCCCTGGGGCTCAGGGCAGGTGGGAGATGGAGGGGAGGCAGGGAACACACGCCACCGCACGCCATTACACACGAGAAGGTCCACGAGACCGAGAGCCTGAGAGCGGGCATCGCAGGGAGAGATGCTCCTTGGCGGGAGAGAACAGTGATCCTGGGAGGCCGGGGGCCTTTTCACCTGCAGTCAGAAGGACGAGATGCCACTGGCCACGAGAAGAACCTTCCAGGTGAAGCAGGCCAGGTGTGGCAAATGCCGAAAGGTGCGTGTGGCGGGCGAGGGGGAGGTACTGTCAGGTCTTAACACTGCTTTGCCCGGGAGGGAGACACGGCCCGGCCCATCCCCTCCACCTGCCGGCTACAAAGAGACGTGGAGGACACCCAAGAAGCCGGCGGCGGGGCCTGCGGCCTCTGCCCTCAGCGAACTTGGATTCTCAGCGTGCAGAGAAGACATACCTGCGTGAGACACGAAGGAGGTATTACTGGGTGCCACGCTGAGGCTGCTCAGGTGGCAGGTGTGGGGCAGACGGGGGAGGCCATTCCCAAACCCATCAGCTTCTCCCGCTCCAGGTGAGGCCACGAGAGCCGAGGCTGCAGCGTCCGCAGGGCCAGTGCCCTTTCCCTCCACCGGGACAGTTCCCGTGGGGAGAGGGTTGTGGTGGGACAGCAGAAGGGGACAGGACATAACTCCTAAGGCAAAACCACATTTTATGTGGCAAATAAAAGCACACCAAAATCAAAGTGACCCAGAAAGACTTGAAATACAAAGATGAGCCCAGGTTTATCAGTCAAATGCTAACTGACAGCAGGCGGCAGGGGTTACAAGACGGTCTAACCCATAGCGAAGCTCCGCTAGACCTGATTATGCATCGTTATCAGTGAGTAACTAACACCGGATCAAGTTCATAAAGCAAATGCCGCAGGAACTCCAAGAAGAAAAAGAAAACTCCTGTCAGTGGCAGGAGACGATGCGCCGCTCTCCCCAGCCGCAGCAGAACAAGTGGTAAAAAAACAACGAGTAAGGAAACAGAGTATAAAGCAACATAATTTGAAATAAAGGACATAAGAGATGGAATAGCTAAGGCACAAATTAGTGAAATCTGATTATATTGCAGCACTTCCCCAGAAGAGAACACGAAGGAAAAGAAAGAAAATGCAAAGAGAAGCTAAACCAATGGAGAAACAGCAGCACAAGTCCACAGCTGTTCCCACAAGTGCACTGCAGTCCCCAGAGGAGAGACCCCTCGAACCCAGAATTTCACATCCAGCCAAACGGCCTTCAAAAAATAATTAC
Source organism: Bradypus variegatus (assembly GCA_004027775.1). NCBI lineage: Eukaryota > Metazoa > Chordata > Mammalia > Pilosa > Bradypodidae > Bradypus > Bradypus variegatus. Next base: position 30,655 of record PVKY010001211.1, read on the forward strand.
AGGGACACAGGACCTTAGATGGTTTGCGACACAAAGTTCTCCATCAAAAACACCTGTGGGGGAAGTACTAATTGAAAAGAGAAGGAAATCGAGGAAATGCTGCAAGGAAGAGGAGAGAGAGGTAGTGGGAAATCGTGGCAACATTTCTTGTCTTGAAGAAAAAGAATTGAGATGAAAACAGAGAGGAAAAGAGAAAATACAGCTCTCATAGCTCATATCAACATTCTAGATAGATCCCCATTTAGGGCAAGAAGACAGGTGTCCTGGTTTGCCGGCTGCCGTGACAAATGTCCCAACATCCGTGTCTCAGCCCCAGGAACATATGGCCTCACGGTTTCAGAGGCTGGAAGCTGAACGCGGGGCACTGGCAAGGCCCTGCCCCTCCCTGGAGCCGTCGCTGTGCGGCGCTGGCCTGTCCTTCTGCTCCCACCGCCGCCCCTGGCGACTCGCTCTCCTCGGGCCTGCTCTCCCCACTTCCGCGGACTTCCCGGGACCCACTCTGGCTCCTCTTTATAAGGCCCCAGCAACGGGATTAGGCCCAGCTGGTTAAGGTGAACCACCCCTTGCCTAAAAATGTCTCCGAAGCTCCTGCTTGCGGTGGGCTCACACCCACAGGGGCGCCGATTAAGAACATGTTTTGTCGGGTGCAGGGTTCAACCCTCCACGGCAGGAGACAGTGAAGGATGTGAGTACGACAGGCCATTTCTCGTTAGAGGAAGGAAGAGAGCAATTAAATAAAAAGGTTCAGAAAGCTTCAAAAAGGAGCAAAGATGATGTACTAAAGTAAAATGTCAGAAACCGTGGATTGTGTGTCAATTATTACAGGAACCGTAAGCAGCCTAGGCTCAGGGGTTAGAGACACAGGTCAGTTCTGTGGGTTCTTAAAGCCCCAGCTTAGGGGGAGCCTCCCACGGGGGGAAGGTCAAAGGTAAAAGGATGGAGACAGACACAGCCAGCAAATGGCAGCTAAAGAGGGCTGGGACAGCCATGCTGACATGGGACAGACCTTGAGAAATAAGCCGTCATTACGGAGAGAGGGCGGCTCAGTCCACGCCTGGGCTCCCCAGGCCGCGGGGACAGGGGACCACGGACATGGGCTCATTCCCGCCCAGTGCTAGGAGCTGGATGTCCGAAATCGCGGTGTCGGAGGCTGGGCTCCCTCACTGGCAGCCACCCGGGGCTCCTCCCACATCCCCACCTGGCCACCACGGCCTTGGGGTGCATAGTTCACGACACTCAGTCCCCCTAACAGGCACAGGGTCCTCAGGCTCAGACACTGGGGGGCTCCCCTGGGGAAATGCCCAGAAGGGCCGCTCAAGCCCCGCCCTCAGCGCTGGGTGGCTGCTCAGGGTGGGAGGGGGCTTCGCTGCTCAGATGCAAAGTGACAGCGAATCAAGACTGAAAAGTCATATTCCTCACTCCCTGTGCCGTTAGCTCAGAAGTCACGTATTTCCAAACGGGTCCATGGGGTGGGTGGGGGGCCTTAAAAGAATGAACAGCCCCAGGCCAGCCAGGTATTGGGGCCATATTCCCCTCCCCCCCAGGTTTCCCACCTGTGAGCTGGGGTGAGAAGGCCTCCCTCTCGCCCTCTCGCTGGTGTGAGGCTCTGAGGAGGCCGAGGTGGGCCCAAAACCCGCCCCTCTGTGCCAGGCTCTGGCATGGGGTGGGCAAGTGGTAGCTCTGTGGGCAGCTGACACACATTAACGTCCAAGTTCCTTCCAGTCGGGGCCACGGCGCTGGCGGCCTGCAGAACCCAGGATAACAGCACCTCACTCTGACCTGTTCTCAGCAGCCCTGGTTTGCTTTGGGGCCTTCAGCACGAGCCGACTGCATGAAAGAGGGTGTAACAGTTAGCTATTGCTGTGCAACAAGTGACCCCAAACAATAAAACGTTGTATTATTCCTAAAGAGCACTGCTGCTCTGGGCTGGGCTTATCCTGGCTTGGCCGTGTTTGTGTCTGTGGTCAGCTGGTGGGTTGGCCGGGGGCTTGCTGTTCTAGGGCGGCCACAGCTGGGCCGACACAGGCTCCATGTGTTCTCTCAGCTTCTAGGAGCCCACCCTACACCTGTTCTCATGGCTACAGGAGGAGTCCAGGGGACAGAAGGCAGAGCATGGGTGTCCCTTGAGGCCTAGGCTGAGTTGGCACAGTGGCACTTCTGTCCCCCTTTATTGGCCAAAGCAGGTCATGAGACCAGCTCAGATTCAATGGTGGGGAGACAGCCTCCAACGCTCAGCAAGAGCATGGGGTGGAGAACTGGGTCATCTTTGCACTGATCTTCCCTGGGGGGGAGCCCAGCATCCTTGCCCAGTGGCTCTGACTATGAGAAGATGGTGCCTGGGGGAGGCCACTCAGAGGGTGGTGGGGACAACAGCCCAGCTTCAAGACCTGCCTGCGAGCCCTTTGTGAACTGGGCCCATGTCTCGGGCAGCTTTGCAGCCATAGCTGCCAGCACAGCGTGGCTCTCCCAGGGATTTGTTGAGTGACTGAGTGACCTGAATCAGCTCCTGTACTGGGGAGGCTCCCCCAGGCCTGCAGACTGGTGAGGGTGTCCCCTCCCCAGCAGCCCCTTCCAGAAGACCATAGCCCCCTGTGGGATTTCTTGGGGCGCCTGCCTGAACCCTGGCTTGGGAGGCACCTCAAGGATGCACCCCGTGCCCTGGAAACGCTGGGCCATGGCCTGTGAGGCCGGTGAGGGGGGCCTGTGAGGAGAGGCCTCTGTCCGTCCCCCTTGGCCCCTGACCCCAGCTCTGGCACCCACAGAGGATGCTCAGGAAGGGCCCCTGGCCTGTGCAGCTCCTGGGACCCTGGGTTGCCTTGAGCTGGGGACCCCCCAGGCAGGCCTGGTGCAGCCAGGGGTCTGTTCCCTGGCTCCCCACTCCACTTCCCTGCTGGCCTGGGGGGCCTGGGCCCCCTGATGGAGGAGAGGCTGGCAGGTCCTCCCTGTGGGTTGCACACGTCCTGTCCTAGCAGTGCCGCCTCCTGGGTGGCCCTGTGCCCACCCACCCAGGGCTGATGGGGCCAGAGGGCTGCGGTGTGTCAGGGGCTCCCACAAGCTCCAAGCAGGGGCTGCCAGTGCCCCCCACCTGCTGGACCCCCGAGAGCTGGGGGCGGCTGTCTCTGCAGGGGGCCGAGGTCTGGAAGGGTGTGTGGCCGTCGGGGGTCACCGGGTGGTGCCAAGCAGGACGCAGCCTGGTCAATTCTGACACTGCGAAGCTATTATTATTGTTTGTTGCCATCGCTGTTGTTTCCGGCCTAGCAGGGGTGATGGGGTGTATGGGCGGGGCCAGAGGCAGAGCTGGACGAGCACCGAATGTGGCGGCAGCCCAGGGGCAGGACACACCCCGACAGGGCGATGTCACAGGGTGGGGGGCCGGGGGCTCGGGCTGGTTGCAGCAAATTCTCCCCCGTGCCCCGCCCCGGCCTTCTCTTCCTGCTTGAGAAGTGGCAGGTGGGTTCCCTCTGCTTCCCCAAGGGCAAACCCAGTAGAGGCCGAGAGCGAAAGGAGGGAGGGAGAGACAGACAGACAGGCAGACAGCGG